>CAJVPY010002523.1:0-15964 GCA_910591965.1 Dentiscutata erythropus | reverse complement strand
CGCATTCAAAAGCCCCGAAGGTTACAGAGATAATTAATTAAATTAATTACCACCAGCTGTAATTGAACCGTCGACCTTGTCTGTGGAGAGTTAGGTGCCTAGACCACTAGGCTATGAGACCCTAACCCTATTAATTGTTTTTACTATTAAATTGCTCCATTTTTATATATAGTAATTCTTTCTATCTCTTATGAATCACAAATTAAGTATTTATATATGACCTGCTATATGAGATTTTACTTTCTTATCAACTGTCCTGCAGCAGGCCGGTTTTAAACTCACCAGATGGTTTCCAAACCTATTATATTATATATATCCCACTTATATACTACTATACAATATCTACTGACCAACTTCTACCTCCCATCACTTATCATATTACTTTTAATTCATTTCTTGTATTACTTTTAAATTGGTGTCTCTCAAGTAGGCACTCTTTATGTTTTTAATTGGTGTTCTTAGATAAGCTACTTTAAGACCTAATCTATATCTTAAACAGGTGCTACTATAGTCATAGAACTTGTATTTCAAGCTACCTGCTGCTGTATTAGGGTGTTATTTTACATCAATCTAGATATTTATATTGTACACTACCAAATTAGGCTATTGCTTCTTTTATATACTCTTTATTAATATAAAGTTACAGCCTTAAAATGGGAGTTAAGTACTTTATTTACAGGCTAGTAAGTAACCCAAGACCTGCACTTTTACCATATTTCATCATTAACTTTCATATAGGTTGTGCAATATATTACTCATTGGGCTATTTTTATTTTTATGCTACCAAAGCATATGCTTTCATGCTTTTCAAAGTTTCTTTTAGCCAGTTTTTCTTGTTTCTATATGTTAGAAATGTTTTATATTTGGTAAAACTATCCTCTTACTATAGCTTCTTACTGTGTTCACCGCTTCTCTTACCATTTCTAGATATATCACTTTATGTCATCCTCTTAATCAAGTTATTACTAGATGTTAGTACTTCTTAAGGGCCACTCCTCTGAGTTTTATACATATAGCTTTCTGCAATATTACTATTTGTGACCTATAGTATGTTATATATAGTGCTTATTTTTTTCATGGCTCGGGTCTTCTTCCAAAAATTCTTTATCAGCCAAACATATATATCATATAGTTTTATTGCTATAGAGTTTCACATTTGAAAGCTCCCAAAGGTTAGAAAGATAATTAATTAAATTAATTGCTATTAGCTATAATCGAACTATTAACCTCATTTGTAAAGAGTTAGGCATCTAGACCACTAGGCTACAAGACTCTAACTCTGAAAGAGTAAAAGTAATACAAGAAACAAATTGGAAGTAATACTATAAATAATAAACAACTAAATATAACTAGTTAGATTTATACAGGTGAAATATATAAATAAAATATATATAAGTTGCTTAAGATTAGTACTATTACTGTATTTATAAATCTAAAAAGTTATTTTTTAATAAGTTGAAAGCCAAAGAGGAAAAAAATAATTGCTATAGTAGTTATATTTAAGCATAGAAGTAATCAAATAAATCATTGTTATAGAATAAAAAGAGTTAATAAATTTAGTCAAAAACCTTTGCATAATTGTATATATAATTCTTAATTCAATAAAAATTTAACAGAATTACCAATTTAAAAAAAAATAAATTTGTAAATTCTTATATATATATTTTTTTTAATTCAAAGTATCTTGAAATTTACCAAGCCAAAAAAATCTTTTTTATAAAAAATTATTATAACCAATTATATTATTACTTGAGGTGAGTTAGTTATTTGACTTAAAAAACATAATAAAGAATTAATCAACTTTAGTAGAAATTCTATTTTAACTACTTGAAGTTAAGAACTAAAACTTTAAACTAAAGATTATCAAATATTAAAGAATATATATTTTAAAAGCTAAAAAAAAAGTTATATAAATATATATTAGAATAAGGATAAGTCTAATTGTAACAATGTATTATATAACAACCTATACTTAAATTCTTTATAATACAAAATTTTACTAAAATAATCTTTTTTGTGCTGCTAATGAAAAATAACTTTTTTACAATTTTGTATTAATTTTAATATAAATTTTAAACTTAATCTCTAACCCTAATCTTAACACTAACTCTAATCTTAACACTAACCCTAGCACTAACACTAACACTAACTCTAATCTTAACAGATTGTTATATAACAGGTTATTACAAATAGATTATTTCTTGGAATAAATTCAATTTAAATAATTTTTTTACTCAAAACAACTCTTTCTGATAATTACTTGAACCACATTTTCTGAAAAAACATTTTATTGCAAGAATAGACTTTACAAGCTAGTACTTAATATACTAGACAGTAAGATAGCACTTGTTGTTTAAAAGTAGTTCTCATATGCTACTTGTCAACAGTCTTAGAGTTTATTACTCACTGTATAGTCTTAGTACTTGTTATTTAAAGATAGTTCTTATATACTATCTGCTAACAAGCCCAGAGTTTATCACTTACTGAAAAAATATTAAGCAGATGTTGGACAGTAGATCTTATCTGTAGAAAAGAAAACTCACACTTCTTCAAAGTAGTTTAAAGCTTAAGTAGTCTCTCTTTATCTCTTATTATTGGTTTGTCGGTCTTCAAAATTTTTTATAAAAAGTGAGAATTTGGCTTACCCCCTTCAAAAAATTGGCATTGTTTATTTACTAAATCTGGATGAACTGGTAGATAGCAACCATGTGTTTAAAAACAAATACATTGCACAAGCCCTGAAATGAGTTCCAATCAAAAAAAAATTCCTGGTGGTAGCAGCAAGTGGCTTAAAACACAAGTACTGAAGTGATAGCACCTTTATAGAAATATCACAATCTTTGTCATTGTTGGCCCTATATATAGAGAGTTAGATTCTAGTATAGCAACAGCACTTGGCTTGAGATATAGACTAGATTATTAAAAAAATTCAGAAATGAGTTAGAGAAAATTTTAAGGTTAAGTTAGTCTTACAACAAAGATATACAGATGTTGTACCTGGTATATAATTTTTAAATTACCTGGCACAGATTATAATAGTGTATTGGATCATTTAATTTTTTTTTTCTGCTTGTTTTATCTATTTTCATTTATATTAGAATCGGTTTAAGTTTTCCTTTCTTTTTTTCTTGTTGTTTCATTTTTTCTTTTGAGTTCTGTTTTCTTTTTTTAAAATAATTTTTATTTTTTTCAGTTATAAAGAAGCCTTTAGAAATTTTCTTTAAATTTATTTTTCTTCATAATTTTGGTATATATGTTAGTCTTATATAGAAGTATAATCTGCTAAGATCTAAGTAAATTGAGTTTGGAAGAAAGTATTACCAAAATTTTAAGTAGGATAAGTTTGAAAGAAAGAATCAGCTCTTAAAAGAAGTCTTTCTTTTGTAAATTAGCATATATGTTTACACTACACAAAAGTAAAAGAAAATATATTCTGCTTAAATATTGGTGAAATAAGTCTAGAAAGAAAGCAAGATATAATCAGTTCGAACATAGGTAGCTAAGTACCAAGCTATAACAGGTTTTTGAATACAGGTAGTACCATATGTGGAGCTTGTTAGTAATATTAGTGCGATAACTATACTTGGGCACTTTTATAGTAGCTAGATATTTGTCTAATATATAAATTAGATAGTTAATTTTGTAAATTACAAAAATTCTAATAAATTAGTGTGAGAGCTGGTTGGGTCCAGGTTACAGAAGACGAAAAAGACATGATATTTAAAGGCAGAGTTAAAATAGATAACTGGCTATTCTTTGCAAGACTCAAGCTAGTAGCAATATTATGTACACTTTTAATAGTAGATACAGACACTAATATGCAGATAAAAACTGACAGTATAGCTGCAATTCTGGCAATAAAAAGTGCACTAGAAGAAAGAGACTTTAGTAAAGAGATTAAAATAAAATTACAGAAGTAGTTCAGTTCAAATCATTTAGTTTTAATTTAATAAAAATCAAAGTATATACAGGTATAAAGTGGAATGAAATAGCAGATTGTATAGCAAAAGAAGCTGTCTATCTGAATAATACTTGGAGGTGGCCAAGCAACATCCACTCTAGGTGAAGTTTTAATATAATATAAACATTAAATGCCTACTTTGAAGTTTTATACTTAAAGTCAAAAAAAGAGTAGTAGAGAGTGAATAGTACTTATTGAAAAGTTGTGAGCCTTTGCAAAAGTTAGAATGTGAAAACAACCTATCTTGGGCTTTATGTTGGAAAAGGTTAACAAAACTTAAAAGTTAGAGGTATAGATCACTAGCCAGTAGTAATAAGCTTGTCAAATGAATTAAAGATCTATTCTGAGTACTTCTGATATTGAATAGGCTATATCAGTATAGCCCATGTATATACTCCTCAGCTAATTGTATTGTATATAAAGAAAACAAGATAGAGGATTTGAATCATCTTATTAGTTGTGAAGTTTATAAAAAGATATAAATAGAAATAGAAAAACAAGCACTAGCACTTGCATAAGCCACACTCGAGAAGAAAACTAGATTTAAATATATCTTAAGAGATTTTAAAAATATGATTTTTGGCAACTCACAGAAACAAAACTAGATAAGAGAAAGATGCTTATACAGAGTTTGGTTTGTCAAGCAGATTTTACTAAGCTTCAGAAACTAAACAAGAAGCTAGCATCATGCCGGCAATACTATGAAGTGCTTTTTTACGTTATATAAGAATGTTTTTACAGAGCAATTTAAATAGAAAAATGTGAAAGGTTTGCAGCTTGAAAAAAAGATAATAGCATAAGTAGAGCAATTAAAAGAGGAAAAAGATCTCAGGATTCGATAGATACTCTAGAAGAGAACCTATGGGCTGAAGACCCAGTTGCAGAAAGTTCGTTAGCAGTGAATATACGAGCAGAAAACCAACCAACAGAAAACCATCCAAGTAAAAAAAAAAAGGCCTTGAAGGAGACAAGTATAGGAAGAAAAAAAGAAAAGAGCAGGTCATATTTAGTAAATCTTGTAGTAGAGATTTATAATTTAGCAAAAGAAACAATTTGGTTACAAATTTCAAACTCTTTTTCACCTAGCTAGTAGTCAAAGTTAAATTAAAGTAAAATAAAATTTTTTTATTTTTTCTTAGAAAATTTTTAAGTAGCTGAGTATCACATTATATTGGGCTTTTAAATATAGATAGCACTAGTGTTTCGCAGACCCAAACCGAAAGACCTGAAACTGACCCGAACCCAGCCACGGGTCGTGTTCGGGTCTATGATTTTTTTGACCCAACCAGTTTCAAGTCTTTATTTGAACCTGACCTGAAATAAAATGATGCATGCTAATTGGCTAAATTGGATTCAGTATGGGTTTTTTTGGGTCGGGTCTAGTTTTTTTCAGTTTCGGATCTTATTTGTTACCTGACCTGGTTTTTCGGTTCAGGTCGAGTTTTTTAAAAAACCTGACCCGAACCGTTCCATAAGGAACACTAGATAGCACCATATATGGAGCCAGTTGGCAAACATCAGTGCAATAACCATACTTGGGTACTTATAAGCAGCTGGGTATTGGCCTAATATGTAAATTAGATAGTTAAATTTGTAAATTACAAAGCTTCTAATAAATTAGTGCAAGGTTACCAAAGGGAAAAAAAAATAATAAATAAATAAATAAATTAGTGCGAGGTTATCAAAGTGAAAAAAAATAAAATAAAATAAAATTTTTACATAAATTTACATATAAAATTTGGTGAGTTAACTTATTTGATTTATAAGTAACAGCACTCATTAAAACATGTTCTATAATTGATAGTATACCAAGTATGTTAAATACTATATAGTGACTTATGAATTAAGCTCAAATCATTCGACCTAATTGTTTATTCGAATTTTATTTGAGTAATTCGAATCATGACAATTAATTCATATTGCGAGTTATACAAAAGCATGCTTCAAATAACGAGTTACACAAAGCAAATATAATTCAAATACAGATTATCAATCATTTTAACTTCATAATTAACTTGTAAGTAACTCACGAGTTAAAATTTCATGATTCGAATCATGATAATTTCGAATTATTATTGTTGAAAAACATTAAATAAAGATAGAGAAATAGAGTACTCGATGTTTTTGTGTTAAAAAATTCCGGATTTTGGTTGGTTGTTTATAGCATAGATCATTTTTTAATTTTTAATTGGTTGATAAAGATTGGTCCTTCGGACCTTAAATAGTATCTATTTTCCTAACGTTAGTATTATTATTTATTTATTTAATTAAAACTAACAAAATACTAGCAAAATACTAATAAAAAAATATAATACAGTATATACTTTAATATATAAAATAGATATGTGCTAATTTATTATTTTTAAATATATTATATATATAATATATAATATATATATATATATGTATATAAATATATATATCTGATATATATATAAAATTAAATCTAGATATATAAGGCACCAGTCCTCAATAGTTGTTTCTAATCTATAAAAGTTAACTAAATTAAAATATAATTACTCAGTGCTCGCCCTACATTAGTGCGAGTTAACTTACACCGCTTGTGAGTAATTTTACAGAACATTCATAAAAATTATTTAAATCGCATAATGGTTTTACAACATTAAGTTATATAACCGTTAGTGATCCTATAATAATAATAATAATAATGATTGACCCCACCGATACCGATACGGTTAATTTCTATAATGCGGGTATACAAAATTAGTCACGTGAATTAACGCTTATCGATTATAATCGAAAATGTGAGTTTTTTTTCATCGGTCGTGACTCATATATCCTCAATGATACCATATGATCAAGTCAGAGTTTTTGTGTTTACACTATAGTGGTTAAATTATAAGATTAAAATTCTCTAGATAACGAATATAGAATTTTTAGCCAAAAATTTCTACTAAGCCCAATCAGCACACTTGGACCAACTCAAATAGAAAAAAAAAAAAACAGACATACCACGAAAAATTTAATAATGCAACAATAAATCCAAATTTAAAGTATTTTTGCACTATATTTGTTTGTAAAACCAGCATATAATAGTATATAATAGTATATATATATAAACACATAAAAGAATTTTTGTAAGATTGATGATAAAAATAATTACAAAAAGAAAAATCGAAGGGTTATTTTAAAAATAAGATTTCAAAAGGCTATTTATACTAAGGGTTAAAGGTTATAATATAAAAAAGATATACAAGAAAAAAAAATGAGTTATGTATATATATATATGTGTATAAAATTTAAAATTCAGATATAAACTCATGTATGTAGTAATAATTTGTGTAATATATTCCACATATTGTAATAATAATAGTAGTAATAAGAATGATAATAGTATAATAATAGTAAATGTTGGTGCATATGATATATATATATATATATATATATATGAAGAGCAAAAACAAATAAACTACAATAAAAGTGCGAAACATGCAATCCTTTGTCACAAATCGAGAATAAAGTTCATCACCAAAAAGTGCAATATTTTCACCTTGATTTAAAACAAGTCCATTCAATTAAATGTCCTACTTTAATTTCATTTTCACCGGTTAATAGTAGGCTTATTTTCACCTGATAAATAATAAAAAAAACCTTCATTACATCACCAATTATATTTAATTCAATCAAAAATTCATCAATTTTTAAGAGTCTTATTCGGACCATTTATATTCGAATTATCATTTCCGTTTTTTGTAGTCCGTGATGCCGGGATCGACGATTCTATTCCTGAACCTCCTGAAGTATCCGAAGCCGAACCTGAACCTGTAGTCGATGAAGAATGGCTAGAATCAGATGATGATGATCTAGATACATTGCCGTAGTCATGACTTTGCGGGTGATAATAACCGTGTTTATTAAGTTTTCCATGCTGATGATTAATTTGATGTGCATGGTGGTTATGGTTATAATGCCCATGATTGGTATTCGATTGAGGATGATTAACAATTACCCAACTGCCTCTTTTAGTGAATTTATTAAAAATATTTCCTATACCATTTGCATGCCTCCCATTAATCACTGCAGGATTTGAAGACACTGACGTTGATGAAGATCCATTACTCATTACCAAATTAGAACTAGAAATCCTCGGTTCTGAATGAACACCACCACCACCACCCCCATTATTATTATTATTACCATTAGAAAGACTGCTTCCACTCCATGCAGGAACTGATCCACGTCTAACTAACCCAGGACCCAAGTTATCAGGAGCGACGGTTGATACAGGCGAAGGTACGTTGCCATTGGGAATTCCGCTTAGGTTACGTGGCAGTGGCGGTAAAGCAAGAGAAGCTCTGCGAGCATAATTCAAAGCAGCAGTAACAGTAGAATGGGCAGCGTTACTTATAATAGAAGGATAAGATATTCCTTGTATTGAGGGTAATGTAGTCACAGGAGTAGTTGGTAAAGACTGTGTTGATGATTGAGGTGGATATCCGGTATAATGATAAGCAGATGGTGGATATTGTGATGTATTTGCAGGCGAGTCATGTGACATACGTCTCATGAAATTTCCGATATTCCGCGTAGGAGACGGAGTTACCAAAGTCGGTGGTTGAGGGACGCCCCTACTATTATTGTTATTCATCGAAGTCGTTGAAGTAGTTGGTATTGAAGGAGCCGAATAATATGGAGAAGCGGCTGCAGTTCGATAAGCATGATCTTCAGGATTAATCGATTTCGGCGAAGAACGTCTTGAATATTGTAAATCGTCTGATAAATCCCTCGCACGATTAAATAAAGAGCTGCTGCTATTCGCTCGCTTTATGGTCGATCCTCCTAAGCTCACTGATCGATGATGTTGTGATTGATGATGTGTATGATGAGGATATAGTTTATGTAAATGATGATAATGCGGATGATGGATACTAAACATGCTACTTGAAGCAAAAGGTGCGTGCATTGGCGAACCATTTATAGAACTTGAAATAGGGAGTGAACCACTTGAGGTAGATGCAAATGAAGGTGAAGAGCCACATAAAGATGGAGGAGGAGGAGTTTTTGATATATGCGTTGTATATGGTTGTGGTGACGAAGTTAAAGAGGATTGATATGGGATGTTTAATGATTTTGACGAAGAGAAACTGTTATCTCGACGATGGCTACGACCAAAATAGTATCCATTGTCCAATTGATCATCATCTTTCAATGTTTTTGAACCACCTCTGCTTATATTTGTGTCATCGTTAGAGTGTAAACGTCGTGTTCGTTTAGTTTGTGTATTCTTATCATGGTTATGTCCTGAATCCCATCTGAGGCTACCAGAACTATTTTGAAATCGCATATTATCGTATATGCCCCCACCTTGTTTCATTTCCTCTTCCAACACCCAATGTTTGAGTAATTGATCGCCGTATCGTTGTAATTCTTCCACGCTTATTGCTAAGCGAAAATCGTTTAGTACAAGAAATTCCAATTCGAGCTGATTTAATTCCGATACTGGTAATCCTCCCACCTATTAATGACGGGAAAATACAAGAAACGTCCAAAAAGGAATTCAGAAGAAAAAAAAAAAAAAAGATAAGACAAAATTATATTAATTCAATCAATTATGTTAAAAGTATTGAAATGAATAGCAAAGCGATATAGAATTAGCACGATGATGTGATGAGACAGTCACTGTATCATTTCATTTAAAGTTATACGGGGTCGATATAATCGAGTCCACCGATTAATAACTGAATTCCCATGAAAATTTTGCCAGTGGATGCAGATCGGACATCCGGATTTAAAGAGTATTCGACGTTAAATAATCCACAAAAATTAAAGAATTTTGGGGAGATTTATGGATACATAAATTTCTTTAGATCCTGATAAGAAAAAAGCAATGGGAGTTCTCCGCCATCATCGTACATCTACAAAAAGAAAAAAAAATGGTGCGGTGCATCTTGGAAACTTTGTAGAATCTGGATGTACCCTTACCATACCTTTGCATATCTTGAATTTGTGAAAAATACGTCAGAGAAAAACTTGGAGGAAACCATTATACCAGCAATTATCAGACGATGAATGTTGAAAGAATCGATAGAAAAGGCTTTCCCCGAAGAAGTAGCGGATGCATTCTTTGACATCCGATCAAAATATACCAACAATGAAAGAAAACATTCATTTGTGGTAGGACAATATTTTAATATTCTTGAAAGATATGAATGAATATCTATTGAAGGAACTGAACGTGCGTGAAAACGCGTGAAGGATGGAGTGGATGTTGCTGTCACGGAAGAAGACGTTGATTCTGAATGGTTTATGTTATTATGAGTTGACTTTAAATGGTCGTTTGCATGTGTAATCTTTTCCAGTAGTGATGCGAGCATCTTAAGAGTTTCTGTAACAGGAAAATTTGCCAAATCCAGTGTCTGCATCATTAATGCAAAATTTTATTTTATTCTTTTTTCTAAAAAGCGATATAAACGGTCTTCGTGGCTACAGGTTGAACGCGGGTATTAGTCTTGTGACGTTTACTAGAGATGCGCAAAACTATTCTAGTAAAAAAGAAAGAAGAGATACCATATAGTCAGGAAAGGTGAGTAGGAAGTACTATAAACAGGAAAGTATTGTATTTTGGAGTGATTTTAAGTAGTACAGGGGGGAGACCAGCCAACCAAGACAACATAGCACTTATGCAGATTTTGACACACACCTCTTATAAGGTTTTTTATACAGTTCTTTTTTATTTATTTATATTTCATTTCTTTTTATTGAAACCGCCGCCACAAAAATCATTATTTTATACAGTACGTACATGATAAATGCTCATGATAGATGCCGATTGTGTAAATTTATAATGCCAGTTACACATAAGAATATTCCTCTTACATTTTTTCTCGAGTAATTAAATGACGACTTTCCGAAGTCATTATGGTCACAAGATATTGCTTTGGTTTCGTTTGCAATGATCATATCATAAATTATGTATGTATTATAATGTATTAGAAATCATCAGTAGTCATTCCAATATTACAAACACATTCGTCTTATAAATCTAGGTGTCGTGTAAGAGTCATGGTAATCCCCGCATATAATTAGTCACGATATGTGTTTCAATTTCACTAGTTATCCATATTTTGGTTATGATATTCTTAAAATATTCGTTATACCATGATCACGTTTCTTTGATTTTTATCAAAATGAAACGTAATGGGTAAGACAATACTTGCGGTTGCACGTTGCTTGCTTGCGCAATCAATTCACACAAAAAAATTACAAATTAATAAATTTAATTCTGGTCAAGTGGTTACATTTTATGTAGATTTAATTTCCGTAAAATCTACCTTATGAACCCTCATGAACTTCAAAAGAACGTCAATACAATAAGATGTGTAATTTGTATATTTTTTTTTAAAAAAAAAAATAAACTCCGAAAGTAAAATAAATCCCTTACAGTAACACTTCCACGCTTCATTTGGCGATATTCACAATAATGTGAATTGAGGTCATTGAAAATATTTAATTACAAATTTTACATTTTTATTGTATAATGTCCGGCGAATTTCGGCAAAATTCCATACCGAGATTAACCA
This sequence comes from Dentiscutata erythropus, assembly GCA_910591965.1. Classification (NCBI taxonomy): domain Eukaryota; kingdom Fungi; phylum Glomeromycota; class Glomeromycetes; order Diversisporales; family Gigasporaceae; genus Dentiscutata; species Dentiscutata erythropus. The sequence continues at coordinate 4,462 of CAJVPY010002523.1, read as the reverse complement.
CACATAACGTAGTGACTTTGCGAAGCAAATCGATATATATTGATATGCTTTATGACACATTCGCGACAGGATTACAAACGATACTGCATATTTTTATTATGAGCGAATTTATTCGTCACTAGGATGTTAATCACTGGTGTGTGATTAACTAATGATAATGGTAGTGGGTATTTTTTACGTAAAAAAAAAAAGTAATTATTACTAAATATACCAATCGGTTACTACTGTATTATTTTACGTATAAACTTTTAATACTGTATATATAGATATTGTTATAAAAAAATTAAATTTGTTTAAGAAATACGTATGTATTTTGACAAAAAAATGATTTGTATAGCCTTTTTAATATTTTAATAATATTATTATTATTAATATAAAAAAATAAATATAAAATTAGTGTTCCGATCCTAAATCCGATCATTTGGATTGACCAGATAAATTTAGAAGATTTTTACTCTGATTGGTCAAAGAATTTAAATAACGGACATAATGCGCTCAAAGCTAGCTTTGATACGGATTCAATCCGGATTTAATAGAATCCGGATCAAAGATAGGATCGGAAAACTATATACAGTATAATATTATAATAGATTTTGAATTAAAATAAAAATAAACTTAATATATATAAATTGTTTAATATATATCAATATTTATTATTTAAAATACGCAAATATGTAAATTGTAAAAAAAATATTTTGGGTTATATATTTACAGTATTATAAACTGTATTTTAATTTTTTTTTTTTAAAAGAGTTATTTTTGTTTTTATACAGTATACTGTATAAAATAGATATTAAAGTTTGGATAAATTTTACAAAAGCCAGATAACTATTGCAATTTAATATTATCCCTTAAACCGTCACTAGTTAGCGGGCAAATTTGATAAATTTGTTATATTTGATCTATTTTTATTACAATTTAAAATATTTAAAAGAAATTTTATATACTGTAATAATACTGTATTTGAAAATAAAGATTATAAAATAGTAATATTTATTTTTAAATTATAAGAAAAAAATAAATAAATATAATTTATACTAGAGATTATTTATAATTAGAGTACTATAGCATATCGAAAAAATATACTAAGTAAATAAAATTAGATATTTTAAGTAAAAATATTTAAAATCAACACAACTCTTCCTGACGATCACCTGGACCAAAATTTTCTGCTAAAGAAAAACCAAAACTACTTGTTGGAGAGTCATGGCCTATACAGTGGTTTGTCTAGAGGTTAACTACTACTACGGGGACTCCTCTAAAGAAAGACATTCGGCATGCAAGCTAGGAGCGTTATTATACAAGATAACTGGCAGGCGGTGCCCTTGTATAAAAAATCTTGGTGGAGTATGGGTGGGGAGGCCCAACTCCATCGACGAAGCTGTTTGGTTGTTACTTCAATGAAGAACACAGGGGAAACAACAAGAAGCTCTGCTCTTTCAACACACTCGTTTAAAAAATTTTGAAAGTACTTGCAACTCTTTCCTCTCATTTCTGCCTTCCTTTGGTTTTTCAAAAAATTTTTTCCAAAAAGTGAGATTTGGCTTACCCTCTCTAAAAGATCGATGGTGTTTATATTCCAAACCCGGATAGCCAAGTAGATTACAACCACGTGTTCAATAGATACGGTGCTACTAATTTGAACAGGTTCTGAGTTCTAATGGCGGTAGCAAGTGGCTTGAGATATAGGTCTACAGACGGTAGCAGCACCTGGCTCGAGATACAGATTAGATCAGAACCAAATATTTCAGAGTCGGTCATATAGTCAGAAAGAAACAATAACGTTAAGGCGAAGCTTTACAGTATAGATATACAAATATTGTATTTGTTATATAATTTTTATACTTGTCTAGCATAGGTTATAATAATGCACTTTCTTTTTTCTTTTTTTTGTTTATTTTTATGCTATTTCTTGATAGAGGTAGTTGCTATTTTCCACAGGAGATGGCTTTTTCTTAGCCTGTCAGGGCTTATCTCTTTGTTTTTTCTTTTTTTACATCTTCCAGTTTTTCCATTTTTATTCCTTATTATTTTCTCTTTCTTGTTTTGTTTTTTTTTGCATATAAACTCCTTTTCTTCTTGATGTATATTTTAGTATTGAGAATATGGAATATTATTTTCTTTTGCTCTTGGTAAAGAAAGTAAGAATGAAAAAATAGGCTCTTGGTGGGCTGACAAGGTCTTCTAACTTACATGTAGGTTGGTGCGGCATATCGCTTTTGGGCACACTAGATGCAGCCAGGTGATGTTAGGCTTGTAATTTTCTATACTATCATTATTTATTTCTTCCAAATTTGTTTAATAAAGTATTGTATTTAAGCTTTGGCAAAACTGTCAAAGAGCTAAAAAAAATAAAAAATAAAAAATAAAGTTGGTTAGAAGAATAAAATACACTTACTATTAAATTTTTATGCAAATCAAATAATTTTTTATTAGTATTGTTTCTCATTTTATATATCTACAAATATAGCTAAAAATTTGTGATTTTTTAGAAACAATACTAATAAAAAATTATACGATTTGCATAAAAATTTAATAGTAGGTGTATTTTATTCTTCCAAACACTTTTACTTATTGTATAAAAGTTAATTTAATTATTAAAATTGTAACTTTCTATATAGAAACTATCTACAGTTATATATAAATGTGATTGTGAAAAAGTAATTTTATTATTAAAATCGGCAAACAAATTCTAAAAAAATGCAATAGTAATTATAATATGATTGTGACTTTAAAAGGTGTTTTTAATATTAAAAAAATGAGATCATATTTTTGATGTGATTATATAGAGTTTGTGACTATATTGGAGGTGATTATATGGAAGGACAACTGTATTATACTTATTATTTTTTTTTTGCAAGTACTTTGTGAGAAGTCAAAATAAAAAAAAAAAAATTTTTTTTACAAATTATTATAAGAGGTATTCATTATATATTTATATAATCATCAATTACATGATCAAAATTGGATGTTACTTTTGCCGATGACTGTACAATAACTGAATTTTTACAGTAAAGCACTACATATAGAAATCACGTTCATTTCAATACAAAACTATATTTAAATTACTTGTACTACTATAGTAAATAAATAAAATAACCAAATTTTTTACAGTAAAACACTATGTATAGAAATTATATTTATTCTAATACAAAATAAACATATCCATATCTAAATTATTTGTAACATTGCAATTGTTTGTAAGAATTTTTTACAATAAAACACTATATATAAAAATCACATTTATTTTAATAAAAATTAACATATCTATATCTAAATCACTTGCAATACCAACAATAGTTTGTACAGTCAGACCTCTTTATAATTACTAAGTTAGGATAATAATAACTTTTTTAAAAAATATGCTTATAAAGAGATTGTGCTTATATAGAGGTTTTTTTATATTTTTATAACAATTTGTTTAACAAAATTAGGTGCTTATATAGAGGTATAATTATATAAAAAGTGATTATAGAAAGGTTAGACTATAAGAATTTTATAGTAAACCATTATGTATCAAAATCACATTCATTCCAATGCAAAACTAACATAGCTATATCTAAATCACCACAATAGTCAGTAAGAATTTTTTACAATAAACTACTGCATATAGAAATCATGTTCATTCCAATACAAAACTAATATATTTATATCTAAATTATATATAATACCACTGTAATAAGTAAGTACAATAACTAAGTTTTTTATAGTAAAACACTTCATATAAAAATCACATATATTCCAATACTAAACTAATATATTCATATCTAAATCAATTGCAATACCAACAATAGTTTGTAAAAATGTTTTATAGTAAAACATTATATATTGCAATCACATTCATTCTAATGCAAAACCAATATAGCTATATCTAAATCACTACAATAGTTAGTAAAAATTTTTACATTAAACTACTGTATATAAAAATTACATTTATTAACATATCTATATCTAAATTACTTGTAATATCACAGTAATAAGTAAGTACAATAAATGAGTTTTTACAATAAAACACTTTATATAAAAATCACGTATATTCCAATACAAAACTAACATATTTATATCTAAATCACTTGTAACACTACAATAATCGGTAAGAATTTTTTATAATAGAAATTATGTTCACTCCAATACAAAACTAACTTACGTATCCATATCTAAATCACTTATAACTAGGATTGCTAGTGCAGAGTACTTGGTAATACCAATAGTGCACTAATATAGGTGGTGCACTTAGTGTGCCAAACACAGATATGGTGCAAGGTGGCAAGCCAATCATATTTAAATATTATTGAATATCAGTCAGTGAATATGTCACATAGAGTGATATTTTATAATAAAAACTATAATAAAAATATATGAAATTACTATAAACTTTAAGCTCCAGATTATTTCCAACTTACATATTAACTTAATTTCAAATTTTAGAATTAAGTATATCGAAAATAGTAGATTATGGTTA
>CAJVPY010002522.1:0-15967 GCA_910591965.1 Dentiscutata erythropus | reverse complement strand
AAAACATCAAGATAGCTTTAAAATTCATTGAGATATGAGCTATGAAAGTTAAGGCATTAATTTTTTTTTAAATGTAGATTTGATTGACGGCAGCCCCATATAGTGATTTCATAAACAAATTTGAGTTGCTTTATTTAGAATTTTATATACCGATACTGTTTTTTTTTGTTCTAATTATTATTCTTAAATTTATTACGTATTAAATTGCCAATGACTGTAAAAGCTCTTCTGTTAGAGTTTGTATTTTTTAATCAGTTTTAATATATGAAAAATAAAATCGTTTCCGAATTTTAGTTGCTGTAGAAAAGGAAAAAAAAATCCTGACATTCTGATTAATTTGATCTTTGCAGCTCGTTCTTGGTGAGGGTGATATATTTGCAATTTCATTAGGTATTTGTTTTTTATGTATCTGCCATTAGGTTAATAAAATAGAAGCTCATAGTGACACAGAGATGATTCCGATCAGGTAACAACCAGTAAGCTAGATTCTTGCTTCGCGTCAATAGAATACATGAATAAATGTTCTATTTCTCGATTGCGGGTAATACTGTATTTACCTTGAAATGAAAATATTTACTCATTATTTTACTTATCATTAAATATCTTTAGAGCTTCTATTGGCCGATATTTCGGAAACTATAATAAGGTTTATGATAGTTACCATGATGCATAATTTCGAAACTTTAATGAGCTGTTAATTTATTTATACTGTATTTGCCAATTTTTGATAATAAATAAATATTTATTTTATTTAATTTTGTAGTATAAAGAAGAATGCTTCCCTCATTATCTACAGTAATTTTTAAGGTGAATTCAGGTTAAACTGTATATCAAATAATGCCGGGTGCCAATTCAATCTATTAAATATATATACAACCAAGCTCCTATACAATAGCTGTGACTAAGGTTATATAGAATGCATATATATATGGACTTTCCTTTGATAGTGCTTTTTATATTACGCTTATAACAAAGATTAGTGGAAGTACAATGATCGTATTCTTTATCGATCTATTCTAAAAAAAAAAAATATATTCAATAAACTAATGTCACAAGTCTTGTAAAGTGCTACCGTTTTTTGCAAAAAAAAAAAAATCAAACAAATACGGTCAACTCTAAAAGTGCAATTCGCCAGGATCATATGTAAAAATAATCTAAAGCCTTCATTTAGAGAAAGCAAGCATATAACTTTATGCTTGAGAGCATTTATTTAGAAAGATGACACAGACAACCTATGCTAACCGAAATAACATTAATATGTCATCTTGGCTGCATAATTATATTAATTAAATTAAATTATGGTTTAATACGATATCTCAAGATATTTTATCTGTGTATCATAACTAATTAAATAGGAAGTTGACTTTTCAAATGACATAATCCGTCATATACCATCAGTTCTATTATTCAAGTATTTGTCCAACACTAACGCCAATAATTTCGATCGAATCTCAGTAGCATTCAATTCGCGTGGCTTAAGTAAGCAACCTGAAAATCGTCATGGTTACACGAGCAAATTAAAATTGACCGGTTGGGGTAATTTGTGATCAATACGTATTGTGAGCCCCCGGTTGTCGGTATGTGATATCGATATGATGTAAAAAAAGGCTTATAATTGTTTTGGGCCAAAATAATGGATGTGTTTTTCAATTTTACATAATTCGTGCAATTTTTATCTCCTCATTTCATATTGTGCTCTTTATTTTTGCTCTATTACACGAAATTTACATAAAGGTGAGCCTTTCTATTTGAATCATGGTGTTAGCAATGCCAAATATCTTCTTGCAAAACAAAACGTTGTAGCATAGTCCAAGTAAGATTACAATAGCTTTCATTTTTGGAATTTTTAAAAGTAATTGCCTCGATTAATACGTATTCATTGCTGATTTTTAAATTTTAAATTTTACAGTGCGTTATTATACTAATAAAGAACTATGGAAACATTACAAGCGATTGATAATGGTGCAAAGTATACTCGTGAAGAAACAATTATATTAAATGTTGGAGGAATAAAGGTAATCAACTACAAAATGTAAAAATTTATCGTCTGTATAATTAATAAAAAACTTGATGACTTTTAAACGCTTAGTATGAAACATATCCATCGACTTTGACTGCCTTTCCTGATACTCTTCTCGGTACAATGTTTCAGGAACGTAACAGATCGATGCTTCATCCTAGGTACGTATAGATGCAATTATAATAATTGTATATATCATGCACTTACTATTTTTATATTCTTAGGAATGGCAACGAATACTTTATTGATAGGAATGGTTATGCATTTCGATATATTCTTGAATTCTATCGTAATGGCAAAATACTATGGAATGAACGATCGGATAAAAATACTGTTCCTGTCACTAAAGAAGAATTAGATCAAGAAATTGATTATTTTCAAATACCTGTTAAAGATGTTTCATTGATTTCAGGGGAAAAAACTGTAGCTGCTAAAGTTGATGCATTTGTCGCTGCACTCAAGGAATTAATCCATGAAGCAATGGATCAACTCCAAACTGAGATTCATCTGAAATTTTATGAAGATGGTCAACCAGGTTTACAGTATTGGAGTCCTGCGTATCGACAAAGTGCAATTGTTGAAAACATTTTGAGACCATTTAACATTGTAGGTTATGTAATTCTACAACAATTTGGCGATACAATAGAAAGACATCTTAAATCTGAAATTCCAGAAATATCCTGGCTTCTTAATGAAGGCACACCTCGATTTCCACCAGATCTCCCACCGGACTTTGATTCGCGAGCTTCGTTTATTGGTGGATCAGGCGGTCCTAACGGAACAATTGGCCCTTTAATAAATAATAATCGACCTTCGTTTTCTTTCGCAACTAGGCAATCTATCAATAACCAACAAAGTAATATTCAAACTAATCAAATAAACAATAACAGCTCATCTCAACCATTGATTGGAACATTGGGAAATTTGATTGCGCAAATAAATACCAATAATCAAAATAATATTTCATCTAGTACTACTACTACTACTACTGGACCAGATATAGGATTGAACGTGTTTGGTAATGCGACTACAGCACCTTCATTTAATCTATTTGGTGCTACTAGTGGAGTAAATACGCTTAATAGAAGTCCTCAGGCGGTATTCCAATCAAATGGCTTCGGTACTTTTACAAATATTCAACCAACTATTCCATCATTTGGAGCTTTCGGATTTAGCCAACCGATTATCCAGGCGACTAATGATAGTAATGGTTTCGGTCATTCATCCCTTGGAAATATTACGAGTATTCAATCTGGGACAACTTTTGGGTACGGAAACATACAACCAGCTACTACTACAAATGGATTTAGAGTTGCTATTACTTCACCAACATTTTCAACGAATAATAATCAACCAACTAGATTTGTTGTTCCGGGTGAGTAAATGTCGCATAATCGGTAATCATTATCGTATATTAGAATAATTTATTACATGAATCCGATACGTTTATTTAGGAAATTTTACTTTAAATCCAAGAATTACGTCTATTGATGATACAGTTTTTCGTCGATGTCCTCGAAACGATGGGAAATGCCTTGAATTGGTTATAAAAATCGTTTACAATTACTCTGTCGCAAATATTTTGGCAAACACTTGTCTTGCTAATGATTAATAATGTTTGTGTACTAACTTGAAGAACGTTATAGTTTGCATTTGTCAAGCTCCGAGCTTTTTTTTTTTTTTTTTAAGGAACGTTAACGCTATATAGATAAATCATATTATGTATATTTCATAAATATTCGAATAAATATGTAAATATGCAATATAGTTTAAAAAAAACGAAAATTATTAATACAAAACCCACTATATATTTAATATTTAACGATTGATCATATATCAGATATTACCTAAGCACGTAATGATGATACAATTAAAAACTCTACGTAGTCTAGGAACAACCCAGAAATAGGAATGAGTATGCAAGATTTGCATATGTTAAGTGTTGAAGTAACATAGCTGATTCCGTTAAGGAAAACATGTTCTGTCGATTCTCGTTGTGGCGCAAAAAATTTTCGGACCCGTGATTGATCCTCAACGCCATCAAACTATCAATAAAAAGTGCCAATAATGTACAGTATGTCTAAATTTTGTGCAAACCCTCTTAATGGCTGGGTGCTGTTGCAAATTGAGTTAATCGAGTTAATTCCAGTTCTAGGTTTGTTCTTTCGTCTTCGAAATTGTGTATTACACTGGGGTGTGACACACTATGAAAATTATGAAAATCAAAATTAAAATACGTGGTCATACAATAAAATTTATTAAATTGATTTTTACATAATTCTTCGCGAATTTATATAGTTTGGTTTGGTTAAAGTTTTGTAAAGACTTATATTGCATCTTTACAAAGCTATAGTGCCATTTTCTAAAGAGGATTCGATTCATTCACTTTTGATCTTTTTAAAAATTTTTTATATGAATAAAAAGACCTTATAAATTTTATTATGTGATCACGTAATTTTGATTTACATAAAGTTTTCTGTTAACAATTATATCTTAAGAATATGATAACAATTTAGTGTACATTATGGCTCAAATGACCATATCTCAAGACAGTTAATATATATGTGTTGTACTTTTGCTTGATCACAGTGAAATACTGTACATAATTTTTTTGCACATATTTTTATTGATAGTCAAAATGTCTCAACTAGCAAAAATTTAAGAGAACTATATAAACTTTTTACTATTTCGATTTAGCAAGTCCGACCTAATATAAAAAGGCATTAATTGTATAATAGAGCTTCGAATAAAATAAAATAAAATAAAATTAAAAAAAAAAGGACAAACCCTATTATTTGCGAGATCATAAATCGAATAGAATTTACGTAGAAATATATCACCAACTGTAGGTTCATAGAATATAAACTTTTAGATGTACAGTATATTGATTCACAATTTTAATTATTTGGAATAAAAATACTCACTTATCCAAATAGGACCCAGTGGTTCGGGAATGTCAAGACCAATAAAAGCGGAAATACATTGATTTTGGGCTAGAAGAGATTAGTGTTAATTAATAAATCTTGACACAAAAACAAACAGGAATGAACGATAATTAATACCTTTCAAAACATATTCAGAACCATTTAAGGTGAATAATTTGCCATTGAATTGCATACTGAAATCAGGTAAGGATGGTACTTTCTCACAATCGATGATATATTGGCCAGCAAAGTTTTTCTTAGCACCAAGTTGTTTATTAATCAAGTCGGCAACAATACTAGGTACTGCTATAAGAGAAGTTCCGGTATCAATTGCAGCGCCAGTTCCATCCATCTCGACTTCTTCTCCACCCAAAACAACTTTTTCTAATTCAATTTCCCAATAACCCTTTCTTCTAACGGGAGCCCAATGAATAGTTTCAGCAATGTGAGATTCGTCAATACCACCGAAAATCAGTTCGCCTCCAACAGCATTATTATTTTTATCAGCGTCATTAAGCCAGAAAGAAAAAATTGGTGCATCAATTAATTTACGGTTTACTAGATGATAAAAAGGAGGAACAACACCCTTGATAGCAATGTTATCATAACCTTAAAGAATATTATGAAAATGAATAAGAGCTATGTGTGTAATATTTCAGCCAATATCAGACATAGCGATGTAAATTATAAAGAGCCTACCAAGTCCAAAAATACCATCAAAGCGGCCAAAAGTAAAAACTATACCAGGTTCTTTGATAGATTCACCAAAATCTAGATCCGTAACTTTAAGATCTGCTATTTGTAAAACATCCTACAAGAATCATTATCGAATAATTAAATTTTCGAAATTTATAGTTTAAAAGAGAAACATACATAAAACATACATTACTAATAATTCCTTCTAAACTTCCAGAGCCATAGTGAATTTCAAATCCCGTGCCATTAGGTTTGAAAGTACTAGATTTGTCTGAATTATACCGACGATGAAGAAAACAAGCGATCGAGGTACAGCGGGTCGATGGAACCCAGAAATTTGATGATCCTGTATCAAATACTACACTGAATGTTTGCGGTGGTGTTCCAATAGAAATTTCACCAAAATACTATAATTGAATGATTATAAAATTTTTTACGCGTTCATTGTTTACATTCTTTTTAACTATTAATTTTATACTGTACTTCTTTTACTGGAATGAACTCATGAACGGAATATAAATTGATTGTCATCTCATATACTCACTTGTGCGTTCATGAAATTCGTCAAAGGTATTCCATGTTGTGTACCATATTCGTGAATAACTATCTGACTTGCATGTTGTATATATTGGGAATATCCAAAGTATTTTTGAATGAGATATTCGCCAGAATTTGCATAACGATGTATTTTTTGTGCTGGAGTTTCTGATACTTTTTTTAATTTCATTCTTGAGTAAAAATGCCGTGATAAATATGATATAATGTGATCTTTTTAGTACATTTCCACGATTCATAAATTTCTTACATACTTGTAGACTGTAGCATCGGTTGAAACGCTGAGAAAGGCGTTTAATATTAAAATTATCAAGCAAAACTTCATTTTTTGTTGACTTTGAAAGACAACGTTATTTCAATTTTAAAGGGAAGAGACGCTTATTCAAAGCACTGAAGCTCAAATGTTAAATTTGTCGATAATTTTAATTTGATAATTTTAATTAGATATGATGAGAATTTTGATGTCATAAAATACGCATTCGTACATTTAATTGCATGGCACATTAAAATATTATTAAGGGTTTAATTGCTACAGAACAGTAACATTCATGCTTTAACATTATATCGTACTATTGATAATTTTTATTTATTCAAATTTAGACGATAATAATTCTTCCCATGAAATTTGCTTATACACCTTATTAGGCATTGATAAATATAGATACGTTTATTTGCTTTTATATGAATCTGATTACGTTTCCGCAATAATCCATATCCGTTAAACGCTTCAAACGATAAGATATAATACAAGAAAAAATTATCCGTTTCCACATTGATCCATGAAACGTAATCTAAATACAAAAGGCACTTACAGTATATCAGAAACCAATTTAATACTAAAGAAAGCTTAGTTACCAGCAAGTACAATTATTGAAACACGAATACAAATTATTAGTACAAGATATATACAACGTTCTATAATAGAATATGAAAAAACCAATATTGGAATCATCACGAAAAGAAGGCAACGATGATATCAGAAAAAATACAAGGTCAAATCGATAAAATGATCCGTAAAAATAAAAATTACTGAGAAAATTTTACAAAAAATCGAGAAGATACACGTGTTTCTGAACAAGTAAGAGAAAGAAACCCTCAAAAGATGGATCAGTACCGCGAGAAAGATATTTATTATGGATGCCTCAGAACTTAACAACGTAAAATCTAACCTATAAAAAAAAACCAAAACATTTAGGAAATCTTCTGATGCTCACAAGTATAGTTGTTAAGCGAAACTTTTTGCATGGTGAGAACTGGCGAAAGATGAAACCCTGGCGAAATCCTAAACCTTCCTGACGAAAAACGAAACCTAAAATTGGAAATGACGAAAAGCGAAACCTAGTGAAACCTTACTGTATTTTCGCGTAATGATGCCCACTTGCGCGTTATAGTAAGACATTTATGTAATCGGCTAATTTACTGTATATCAATATTTATCCAAACATGCGTGTTATTTCGGGACGCACACGTGGCGTCACTTCGAAGCCATGCATGTCATTTTCAGGTTATACGATTATCGAAATGGTGTTCACGGACGCTATTACGCGAAAATACGGTATTAAAAGTCAAAACTGGATGAAATTTATAAGGACAAAAGCCTAATAAGCCATTTCCCTATTGTCAAATAAGGTGCGGCTGTTAGACACTGTTATTAGACATGAAAATGCTGAAAGTTTTTTGTATCCAATATTACTATAAGAAATTCGGGATTTGAAGCCTATTGACCTATTAACTGTCAAGCATTAATATATGGTTATTAGATATAGTGGGCTTATATGAAAATATAAACATGTCACCAAGGAAACCAAACATGGGCTTTGAACTTTAAGTGCGCCAAGTGAAAAACCAGTAATTCTAATTGAGTTTATCAAGATTTCTTGATATTTATTAGTTGCTGTGTCATATATTTTTTTTAATTTCGTAACTTTCGCCGGTTCACATCCAGAAAAGGCGTACGAAGCTGGTGTACAGTTGTGGCTAGACAAATACTTAATATTTCGACTGCCACCAGTTTTTTGATAATAAATTAACATCGACTCCAGCGTTAGTTCTTAATATAGTATATATATATTACAGAATAATAAACTCTAACCTATAGTTATTATATTATAAATACTTGATTTAATAAACAATGTCTAACAACTCATTTTTATGTTTTCATTTCGGTATGTATCTTTCTCGTGGAGGAATATTGATATATTAACACGTCTATGAATAAAGATTCGGATTTCTATAACCCTTTTTTAAGTGTTTTAAGTGTTTTATACCGGTGAAAGGTTGGATCTGTTAAAATTGAGCAGGTAAATCCGACAAATTATTAGTTTAGATATTTAAATGAAATGAAGATTATTTCATAACCTGATACATATTTCCGGATGCGCCAATTTTTGCTAGCTTTCGTCAATTTTGCCACCTTTTATTTCGTTACTTGAAGTTTTAATTGGCGAAAGACAAAACTAGGTTTCGTGTTTCGTCTGCGCGAAATCTTCAGGTTTCGCCCAAACAACTATACTCATCAAGGTGCAAACACTGCATAGATACTTGAAACACCTCAAGTTATCAGGATGTAGTATTCATGAATCTCATTAAGATATCAAATCCAACTATGCCACAAAAAGATGGGTTATGCTTAAGAAAGAGACAAACGGTAAAAGTTGTTGAAATATCTTGCGTTTCTGAAAAATTTCAGTTTAGAAAAACCTTTACCGGAAAGACTGTATTCGGGGGGAACCAAACATTGGTACGCATACATACCAGTTGAAATAAAGAGTTGAGCGTGAATGTATAATAATAAAACAATATCGCCCGACCCTGGCATACGTACATTATTTACAGGATACGATTGCAACGACATTAAGACATATCAAAGAAATTGTAAGCCCAAGACCAAGCTATCCTCTTGTGATGGTAAAGAATTTAAACAAAAGCGATTCATTGCCGAGAGGAAATATCAAGAAATAAGAAAAAGATAACTAATTTCATAAATGATTGCCATCATAAGATTTCAAAATATTTGTGCGAGAATAACGATACGATTTCGCTATCAAAGTTCGATACTCAAGAGAAGATCATATTTTCTGCAAGGAGACCAGACGGCTCTGATTCAAGATATTCTCGTTGCACGAATCAAGATAATACCGAGAATGTAAACGTACTGCCATGAAGATTACATATCAGTAACATGCACAAGATGCGGAGATGGAAAAACCAACGATGAATTTGGTGATTAAAAAAGATACGATTGTTTTAACTGCAGACTATGATCAATCATAATCCTGTAATCATAATGATGAAAGGAATATATTGATCAAATATCTTTTCTCTTCATAAGGAGAGGCTCGGGTACCTCAGACCTGTTAGTTTCCTCATTTGCTAACATATGATTACAAATGGTTGATTTGTCCTTAGGAGAGATACAGTACTACAGTACCCGAAGATTCAATCATTTTTTATTATATACCCAGCATTGTGATGAATTAGATATGTTGTAGATGAACATAGAACGCTGTAGATTCGGAATCAACTTAATTTGATTCCGGATTTTTTTTTTTAAAAAAAAACAATAATAGAATTTATACAACTAAGTACAGTAATTATTTACTTCTCGGCCTAAGTTATCAATCTTCTTGGAAAAAAAATCTTTAATTCAACAACCGACTATGATCCTAATACGGCATATCGTTTGCGATGCAAAAGCAAATTCTTGAAATGATTGAATATCCTGCAAATGTAAAAGTGGATACGGGTTTCATCCATATAAATGTCAAAGATATTACTGATAAAGAATGAACCATTGAATGTGTTTAAAAAAATAAGCATCTGATAAAAGAGATCTTGTATTTACGATACAGTATATTTTTATTATTTTTATATTTAAAATCAACTTAAGTTGATCCGAATCTACAGATATACTGTATTCACCAACAGATACAAATTATATCATTCGATTCCTCTCATTGAGAAGAATCGGATGGCATAAACATAACACAAATCTAATCACCGGATGAATTCAAATACCTTCGTTAAAATAACCGTCTAATAAATTTTTGTATGGATCTACTATATTGGTTAAATACGTATAAAATAACTTACCCCTAATATTATATTATATATATATTTAATAAAACATTATTTTATGTATATATATACCAAAAATATATACAGCAATTAGTTCTTTTTAAAGTAGGAATCCATTCCTGATTCTGAGATGGCGATGTATAAGTGCTAGATACGAAGTGCGTGCTTTTGTCATGAATGCAAATATGATTAGTAATCCAAAAAAGTAAATTGACGTTAGTGTTGAAAATTTGCAGTCACCAATACATTTAATCCGAACACAAACATTTAACAATTTTCTATCCAGCTCTTTTTTTTATGATAAAGTACAGATTCCTGAAATGTCTAGCTGTTTTATTGGATAAACGATAGAACCTTATAATGTGGGATAAATTACTGTTAAAACGACAATAATGAGGATAAATAAGTGCTTGCCATACGTAACAATAGCGACAATACTGTACTAACGCTACGTCTAAAGATCGTAGTAGACATTGAGCGCAGCATCCAATCAAATGATAATTGACCGTTGAAAATTTAAACAATTATAGCATATCATGTGAAAATAAAATTGGATACAAAGGATCCCAACACGTAGTACTGGTACGTATGTACCCACATTATTTTTAAGTGTAACCCTAGAACGCCCAACGACATTCTTTGAATAAAATGTGCCGTCACACCGCCAATTGTGCCCCAAATATCTGTTAAATCGGTTAAATAATGTTAATACATAAACAGGATCGCATAATCTATTTAATCTCGACATTGTCGGGTCAGGCTTGAATAGTGTTCTCCAATATTATAATAAATCTCGTAGTACATGCAGCGCATAATCAAAAAAGGTTCATCTGAGATCTGGGCTTAGAATTTCGACGTACCTACGTACGTACGTACGTCTTTAGCTTCTCACACAAAACCAGTTTCATCAGGCTTTCCATAGAGTTTATAAAAAAAGTTACCGATTTGGGTCATTTTAAATAGTAATATTATAATTACTGATAAAGCCTAGCGTCATTTAAAGATTGTACAAATAATTTAATGCATACGCAGCAGTAATGTGGAACTCTTACTTATTGAAGCGAACAACAAACCAATATAATGTTTGACCGACTTACCAAGTTAGGAAAGTCATTCTGTTTGTCCATATTATATTTATATATGGCTTCTCCCGAAATGATTAACAAATTGTGTCAATCAAACATTCGCATGTACGTACGTACGAATGTTTACAAGCAAATAATTAGGGACAACAAATTCCCAAGTCCCAATGGTAGTATAGTATGGGGCGGAAGTTTTGATCATTTGACACTGTTTGAAAATACATATTTGCATAAATAACGGCGGACTTTTTATATTAGTCAGTCAGTGGAAGTCCCACATCATCCCACATCTTCGTCATTGCTGCATTACTACGTTTCAGTCTGCATAATTTAGAATTACTGTGCCTATCTTTATTTAATTAATAAATATATATATAATTTATATATAATTTATATAGTTATTTAAAAATACATATATAAAAACGATTAACCTACGACGTTACATTTATCATGTTTCGATTTCTTTTGTAATCTGTGTTTTGGATTGGTAATTAAAATTCTATTTCTGAATAATTTTCTTCTTAAAACTTATAAAACCAATTTTCCAAATGGACGTGCTTCGTCAGGCAAATAACGTCCCCGAGTCCATGGCCACATCAATTTCCTCGTCCGGCTCCGTCCAGCACACTCCAAGAAGACCAAAAGTCTGTAGGGGTTGTTACAAAAAATGCCGCTCTTTGGCAAGTAAAATCAGATACGTCGATTAATAAGGGCAAATGGTTTTGGACATGCCCCGTTAAAAATTTTGATTACCAGTGCCGCTTTTTTCACTGGGCAAGTGATAGTGAAGTAGATGAATACTTTAGATCCCAAGCCATCGAATATGAATCTGAGGATGCTACACTTTCGCAACAAACAATCAATGGCTCATTACCTACAAGAATAACGATTGATATTACTAACGAGGATGAAACAAGTGATGATGATGATGACATAGTTCAAATTGTTACAAATTCAACTAATAATTCAAGAAAGCACCTACGAGACAATGACGAAAGTAGTGTTAATAATTATTCTCGTGATATTACGCAAAAGAACTCTCGTTCTACCTCATCAGTTACTGAACATCCCCCCAAGAGATTACGAACTGACAACGATTTAAACGTCAATGGTGAATACATCGAATCATCTTTGGTTTTAGTTCAAAATGATGAAATTGTTCTAACCGAAAATGACTTCGATCCTACATGGCTTGAATCTGTAGCGGTAGAATTGCGTGAAGAACGTGCTGCTAAACAATCTTGTGTTTCGACTACAGTAAATAACGATGTTAATAATAACACTGCGGAAGACAATAATGATATTTCACATGTAGATACTCCATTGACTATAACCAACGAGGACGTAGAAGAAAATGATGCCACCGTGAACGAAAATATGTTACAGGACCATGACTCTAATAATTCACAATCTTCGTCAACTGCACATTTAGGTTTGGAAAATGCGCCTCAATTTACTACTACACAACTTACAGACATGCTTCAGAGCCACGTTTCGGCTCAAGGTCAACTTATCTCTGAATTGAGAAGTAGCGTGGATTTTGTTACCAAACAGCGCGATCAAGCGCTTAAAGATTTGGATGAGGCTCGAAAGCAAGTTTTGATGGTACGGAAAGAGATGAGGCGTATGCGTCATGAGATCGATGTAGCGCGAGCTGAAAGTAACCTTTTGCGCGCAGAAAAAAAATTATTGAACTACGATATTAGCGTGTTGAAACAAAATAGGAGAGTTTGATTCCAATATTCTTTGATCACAATTTAC
This sequence comes from Dentiscutata erythropus, assembly GCA_910591965.1. Taxonomy (NCBI): domain Eukaryota; kingdom Fungi; phylum Glomeromycota; class Glomeromycetes; order Diversisporales; family Gigasporaceae; genus Dentiscutata; species Dentiscutata erythropus. Next base: position 2,852 of record CAJVPY010002522.1, on the reverse strand, counting down.
TAAACTTTTGTGTGAATAGTTTCTTCATTAATTTTAATACCTTATTGTTATTTGGTTTTTTGATGTCTGAATATTTAAATACTATTTAAAGATGGCAAAATTGAGCTGCTTTAATATTTATTGTTTTATTCAACTTTTTTAATTTGTACATACATTAGTTATAATAGGACAGTCTTGTGTTCAAAAAAAAAAATTAGTTACTAAAAATACTGTATCCTGCTAGATACCTATAATTTAGCATTGTCAAATAAATAAATAACTTAGAAAATCTTTTCTTTATTCATTAACATACGAGTTTTTCACATTGAAAATTTTACACGGCGAAGGATTCTACAAAAAATAATGGGTAATTGTAGATGCAATTAAATTCATTTTTTCCCTATTGTTTGCACATTTAAAATATTGAAATTGTTTTTCTCACAGGGTTACTTTTGCAACGAAAGAATTACCATTCATATAACTTTTGTTTAAAATCCTAAAAGACAATTTATTAAAAATATATACCTGCAACTAATCAAATACTAACTCTAACTCTCGCTTTGGTGAAACGACTGTCGGTGAAGTGAGCCGATTCGCAAGCATTTTTGTAGACACTGAGAAATGCAAATAAATCTCTCAATGCAAAAAAAGCCTTTAGCACATAACAGTCTTTTGTGAATTATCGTATAATTTTTATTTGTTGTGGGTTTACTAAAAATTTATCTTGCGTAATGGATACAAAACCTTTTCGCGTACATCCCTAGGTTAAAATAAGAAATATACCATTGACCACTGCATATAGTACCTGTAGACAGGGTTTACAATGGAGTTCAATGGAACCAATGAAACTCTGAACGGAGCCAATTATTGAGCTCCATTGGCTCCATTGCCAACTCTGCCCGTGGGTGCTGTATGAGGAACTAAGCACTATGTTTTGGAATTTGTCAATAAATCAATGTAGTCTCTGAGTATTATCCAAAAGTTGAGAAAGACGAATAGTGAATAATAGCTGGTCTTAATCATGGGATGTTATTTTAGTAGATACTGTATCCAGTGGCTAGCAGTAGTTAAAAAGAATTTTATTTATATAACTATCAAACTTTTGTTTTTTTTTATTATATAATAAAAATTATAAAGCTTTCTATCAGTATATGATATGTATAATAGTAAATTTAAATACTACAATAACTTTAAAGTCAATAGTTTATGGTATAGAAAGACATGCAAAAAGCTACTAAATAGTAGTCAAGATTCCGCAAATTGGCGATTTTTTTTTAAAAAAAAAAAACTTATTATTTGAAGCGTAATAGATGATTGATGATTCTTGCGATTGATCGAGCAGTATGATAAGTTGCTAAAACTAACAGATTGATTGGAAGCAATGCTGCCAAAAGAAATATAATTTTAATTAATTATTATAGCTTAAAAATTATTAAATAAAACTATCTTTTAAGTTGATAGTTTTTAAGCCAAACTTTATTTGAAAAAGGTTATTATTTTTTAAAATGTTATAATAGTTTAAACATTGTTTACTTTATAATTGAAAATAAAAATAAAATATTTTATATTGTTTTAGTTAAATTTGGTACTTTTTTGAATAGTGGATATCTTTACTATTCTGACTATATTGTTTAAAAATTCTTAAATTAATAAATGATATACAGTATAATCTATAAAAAAAAAAAAAAATTATAATTTAAATTTTTTATAAAATAAAATAAATCTTAAAAAAACAAAACTATAAAATTTTATTAATTAATATTTTAATAATGGTAGTTCTTCTTAAAATTAACCAATTTTATTAATAAACCTAAAATTTCACTTATTTTAATTTAGTTGAAATCTAGTTAAAATTATTTATTAAATATTATTTTTAGATTATCTTTTAATTTGTAAAATTTTTAATTTTATATTATAAAAAGAAGATTAAGTTTCTTATAAGCTAAAATTTTAATTAAAAAAAATTATTTACTATATATATATATATTTTTGATTTATAGTTCTTATTACAATATTATAAAAAAAACAATAACTTTTTTTATTACCTTTAATAATTTAATTGTAAAAATTAAAGCTTGTATTAGGAGTAAAAATTTTTACATAAAAATTTTTATAATAAAACATATAAAAAAAGACGTATATATAAAATATACATTTTATAATATTTGTATTTTTTTAATTTTATTTAAAAAATTGTAAATTTCAATTTTCTAAACAAATTTATCTAAATACAGATTTTAAAATTATAACTAAAGAGTTAGCTCAATTTAAGATTAGTATTAGTAAAAAATTAGATGTTAGTTATAAGTTATAATATGCTATATAAAATACACACTATTTCAAATACATATAGTATTATTTCAAACTATATTATTCTTTAGAAAGCACAGTTTTTAAAATACACTACTATATTTTAATTTTAATAAATTACATATTTTAAAACCAGTTATATACAACAACTTGCAATTCAAACTTTACAATATGATCATGGAATTAGCATTAATATAAATTGTATTTAATTAATGCGGGTTTACATGCAGTTAATCCTATATCTTTATAACTAAATTTGTTAGTATAAAGCTTTAAGGAGACTAAAGTAATATTTTTGTAAAAAGCCTCCGTTAATGCTTTCCCTCCTTCAATACCAATATTATTATTGCTAAGATCTAATGAAGTTAAACCAGTGTTTATATGAAGAGCCTTAGCTAATGCTTTACTTCCTTCATTACTAATGTTATTATTGCTAAGATCTAAATACGTTAAAGTAGTATTCTTGCAAAGAGCTTCCGCTAATGCTTTACCTCCTTTAATACCAATAGTATTTCTATAAAGATGTAAAGATGTTAGAATTGTGTTTTCGCAAAGAGCTTTTG
>CAJVPY010002521.1:0-15967 GCA_910591965.1 Dentiscutata erythropus | reverse complement strand
AAAGGAATTCCAGTTGGGCCAAAACCCAATTGACAGGCTGCTAATAAAATTGTTAGTTCAGTAAAGACTATTGCATAGCTTGGTTTGATGCTATATCTCCAAAATTTCTCAGTACATTCGTAAAAGATGAACCAAAATATCTGGGGCCACTCCCTACTCTAGGATGTTTATACCTCACTGATTGTCTAGCATTAGCCAACTTCTCCTGAAAAAATGCCTCCATAGGGTCATTGTCAGAAAGATTCCTAATCCCTGCAGCCACCTTCCAACTCTCTTTATTCGCTACTCTTAACATGAAAGCCCTTGTAGTCACCACATCATGCACCTTGCCTATCAAATCCTAATCTTTATTGACTATCACATTATCCACATACCTCCCAATCTTACACTACTCATTATACTCAAATTGATTTCTGGCCTTATTAAAACTTTCTCTCGGCCAATGCTTACTCTCCTAACAACTATGACCCACCTGCACACTCCTTCTAATTTTCTCAACTGCTTTTCCTAACATTATTTGCACAGTTTTTTCTAAAGCCTTTCCATCACTATAAACTGCAAATTCAAAGACATCCACTCCTGCATCCTAACATTTCCTTTATTCATGGGTGCGGGTCAAAATCCCGACAAACAAAATCCAGACAGGTCATAATCCCGACAAAAAAATCCTGACAATCAAAAATCCCGACAAATCCCAACAATCAAAAAAAAAGTGTTCATTGAGCAATTTTACTATATAAAATCACCTATACCCTAACCCTAATCTAGGCGCACACCCTAACCCTAACCTATACACTCACCTAATCTTACTCTAATTTAAATAAATAATTTTTTGTTGTCAGGATTTGTTGGGATTTTTACTGTCAGGATTTTTTTGTTGGGATTATGACCTATTGGGATTTTGTTTGTTGGGATTTTGACCAGCACCCACATTTTTTATATACTGTATGCTTGAAATGCATCAAGAATGTAACCCCAATTTGAATGCATTGTCAATCTATCAACTATGTAACCACAGGCAGTGTTGTACATAGATATATATTCAAGCAAATTATTGGACATGGACAGTCCTTTGACACAATGTCCAATATCCATGTCCATGGACATATTCATATTTTTATATATTCATAAATATAGACATCTATATTTTTGTATATTCATGTCTATGGACAGTTTATGTCCATGTCCATTGACAATACTGACCGCAGGTATATCAACTTTGAAACTTTTGCCTAGCCATGGCAAAAAAAGTTACTATCACATGATTTTTCGAAGCTAGCCAATTAGATAACAAGATCAGGTGTAACATAAAAATTGTGTTCTTTATAGTTTTTTTTGAAAAATCGTTAATAACTCAAAATTTCACTTATAAAACCGCCTTTTGCATACTAATTAAAAAAATTCCTTGCTAAATTTTGGTATATAATATGCAATATTCTCAACCAAACTATAACTTTAATAATAAGATTTATTACTTTTTATTCTATTGGTTTGATTTTTGTTGATTGGCCAAAGTCACGTGATAGTAACTTTTTTTTGCCATGGCTAGGTGTTTATTTACTAGAATTAAAACAAACTGGCCTAACTCTAACCCTAACCTAACCCTAACCTAGGCCGAACACTTGTCATGTGATGTTGTAATGATCACAGAGTTAACTCTTCTTAAATATACCCAGTAAGTCCATTGCCAATTGAAAATTACTGTATATCGTAATAACGCGCAGGGTGTAATTATGAATTTCGGCCTAATTAAGCTTAATTAAGCTAAATTCAGCCATGTCTCAAAATAATGCCCGACCCGCTATTACGCATAAATACGGTACTTCCGGAATTAAGCATCTCTGGCCCGCATTATGCGAATTTTGGCCTGCATTACGTGCAAAAAAGAGGTGCTTAATTTCAGAAGTATATAGTACTATGTTTTTATATGATATGATGTTAAAAGTAATTTGAAAAAATTTAAGATTAAAAATATCCAGAGGTCATTATAAAGAAGCTCAACAAAAGAAGGTCAAATCTATTCTTATATTTTATTGGTCAAATTAATTTCGTCAGGAGTTTTGTCAGTCGTTGGCAGTTTCGTTAATCGTCAATAGGGTTGCATCGGTCCCAAACTGGGACCGATGCAAGGACTGGTCTGAACTGGTCCTTGCATCAATCCTTATAATGATAAGTAATTTTTTGCCCTGCGCATTTAGTTCTTTATCTTTATACGGTTGCTTGTATAATAATAACACTGTGTAAGTTAGGTGAAATCAAGATTGGGGTCTATATAAATAAGTATTGGTTTTTTTTTACTTTCACTAAGTTTTTTGTTAAGATTGTTAGCTCTCTTCATTCAATCTAAGAAACTGGCTTGTTCTAGCGACGGGTGCTAGACACAAAGTCGAGCAGAAAAATTCAAGAACAATGAACGATCTGATCATCAAGTTACTCAGATATACATTTTCGTCATGGACATGTCCTGTGACCATTGTCACGTGAAGGTCCAGTGACTCACAATATGTACCGCCTTGTGACTTTCGTTCACAAGCGGCTCAGTTCAAAGTGATAAATAATCTGGCTTAATCTGTTGTTAAATCGATAATAATCAATAATCAATAATCTATGCCACGCGTGGCTTAAATAAAAAAAATTTTATTTATTCTTTTAAGTTAGACTTATTGTCTTAATTGCAATAACAATAAGGTAAAATGGAAACTGAATCTTCTAAGAGCGCACAACCATACATCCTCCCTAAAAAAGAAGAGCCTAAAGAATTTGAACTTGATATAGATGTTGTTGACCCACATAATGGATATCCTATTACACAAATTGATTGTTCGCCTAAGATGAAGTATGTTGCTACATTAAGCGAATTTGATAAATCCGTGGTCTTGTGGTCTATCGATTCGAAAAGTCAAAGTTTGCAATATGAAAATACAAAATTAATCATAAATATCGATGTTGGACCGGAAACTTCAACGACATTTACAGTTTCAGATAATGGATTTGTTGCAATGAAACTTCGTAGTTCAAATCCTTATAATTTTGGTGAGTTAATTGAAATAAAAGTTGTCGTTATTATTTAAATTGAATTATAAGATTGACCAGATTTATTATGCCATTTATTAAGGAATTTACAACCTCAGAACAAAAACAACCGAAAAATCTCCTCTGCATTTCCCTTATTTACACAAGAATATTAGTCATTTATCCTTTATTAATAATGGAAATCTTGTGACGATCAGCACTAACGAACACAAAGCATGCATCCTTTATCCAAAAGAAAAAGATAATCGCGTCAAATGGATTTTCAAATCAATGATTGAACTGAAAAATATTAGCGCTTCAGATAAAATATTCATAACTCCCAAAGGGAAATTAATCTTTTTAAAAAAAGAGACTTACGAGATCACGATATGGAATTTAGAACCTTTATCGATTGAAGCACAAATTTTGTTGGATTGGAATTTAAATTTCGAGTGCGTTGGGTTAAGTGACGATGAAGAATTATTAGGAATATCTGCAAGTTCCGAATTACACGTAACGTATCTATACATTTTTTCTACAACAACCGGAATGAATTTATCAAAATGTAAGTTTCATCCAATTTAATGTATACTGACAATATAACGTAATCATTAATAGTAACTCAGATTTAGACAATTTGACCGGTGCTGATCACTTCACCGACCAAAAGTTTAATTAGCCGACATCACATAGGGTTAGGGTTAGCGTTTTATTAGTTGCAGGTATTTCTTTTTAGTAAATTGTCACCTGATGCGATGTCGGCTAAGTGAGCTGTCGGTGGAGTAAGGCGAATCCCAATTTGACATGTGATCACGTTATTTTGCAGTTACGATATTAGTGAAATTTAAGAACATGTTGTTATACTATAATAAATGTTTACTTATCATTATAGGCACTTATAGAGAATCAGTAATGATTGATGGAATCCATTTTATTGCTTCTGATTTTGGTGAACGTATACTTATCACATCGCATGTGCATGATAGCTTAGAAAGGGTTAAAATGGATCTTAATGTTCATATATTTCACAATGAAAACTTGAATTTCGATTATGGTTTAATGGATCCCTATACTTTAATGAATCCTGTCAGCGCTGATAAACTTTTTAGGCGTTTAAAGTCAAAAATTAAAACGCCATACATAATTAAATCAGACAGAATTATTTATGCAAATGATGGACAATTGTTTATTGAAAAATTGGTAAAACAATCGGTAAAAGATGATTGGATTAATTATTTGAGAAATGATTTGAATGATTATAACAAAATTTCGACACCTCCAGGTAAAAAAGACATTCTTATTTTTTTAAAAAACATTGGCAGTAAAAAATATATTCAAGGAGCAGAGACATATGAAGGGTATTTAACGAAATGGACCTTAGGTTGTAAAGATGTTACATTTACTCTTGAAGTATCTGAAGAAAAATCCGAAGTATCTAGAGAAAATAAGCGGGAAACAGTACATAAAAAAAAGCAACTAAAAGCAAATATGTATGTAAGAAAGTGTAAAGTTCTTAAAAATGATGATCTTGTCATGGTTACAGAAAAGTGTGTAATTCTCTGGACATTTAACCCACTGAAGGGTATAAGTGTGCATTATATTTGGGGTGTTGGTAAAGACATTTCAGACGAATATTGGGGAAAGATATTTAATGATCCTTCTTTGCCAGAAAGGTTTCTTCCGCAATCCGACTTCGATGGAATTATCAAAGAGGCTAATATTAAATCAGATAAAGATATCACCAATTTATATTATTTGTTATTAGACAATTATATTAAAGAAAAATTTTTTTTAGCACGTTTTGGTAAAATACTTATGCAGAGATTTTTAAGCTTAAATGAGAAGTGGTGGGTTGAAAAATTATGCGAGAATTGCATTAAAAAATGCTCGTATGATAAAGATAATGATAAAAATAATGACAAAGATAGATGTGATTTACAATCAAATATTCAGTCATTAAGCATTATTACTCAATTTTATTCAGAATTAATAGAAATGAATCCTGCAATTATATATAAATTTTTATCGAAGATGGCATTTGTGGTTCCTTCCGTTGAGAATTATAATGCATACTATAATACTTTTTCATCATCACCTCATCTTCGACATTATAGTTCATATTATAACTTTTATGAAACATTCCACATTAATAATGTATTTTTTACTATTTCTAAATATTGGCTTACCTTTAAAAATATTTATAAGACTTTTATTCAGAATCAACTAAAACCCTTTGAAGATTATTATAAACCTTTATTTTCTTTTATTCAGAATTACCTTATAAAACCATTTAAAAATTACCTTATAGTACCATTTAAAGATTATTATAGAACTAATTATTTGGATCACAATGCAACAATCAAATTATTATTTCCTTTACCCTATTTTGTTAATTATCCCAAAAATTTCAATACTATAGAAGAGTTATGGAAACCTAAACCTAGTTCCTTTGCAAAATCACTTGATTTAGAATTATACAGAACTTGGAATGGTGAAGCTCTTTTAAGCTTCAAGTGGAATACTTATGGAAGAAATTATTATTTATTTATCTGGATGATTTATACTATTTTTCTTTGTTGCTTTACTGTTGTAGTAACTTTGTCAAACGAAATTTCTTGGATACTTCAACAAATTCTTTTAATATTCACTATTATACTTGGCATCTGGCAGTTTATTTTTGAGTTTCGCCAGTTTACTTATTCACCTATACTTTATATTACTTCTCCTTGGAACTATGTTGGTAATTATATGGTTTGTCATTTGCTTACAGTATATTTTATTTTATACTGTACTTATTTTATTTATTTTATTTTAATATTTGCTATAAGATTTGGGGGCTTTTTTACTTCCAACTATAACTTCAATTATATGGCTTAAAGATTATACAGCACCAATTTGGACAATTATCTTTTCTACATTATTGCTTGAATTAAAATTTCTCACTTATTTCCGGGCGATTGCATATACTGGTGTATATTTTGCAACAATAATTGGTGTAGCTAAAAGGACCTTTTTATTTTTAGTTATATTATCATTTATTGTATTTGCTTTTGCACATTCTTTACACCTCTTACTAAGACCTACTACTGATATTTCTTTGGATAAACCAAATTATTCGGATGATCCAAATAATCCTTGGAATTTGGTAACAAAGTACTATACTGTAAATTCGGATGGTTCTGTCAGTAACGACCCTTTTCTTATTGAGCCACCAAATGCAAGTACAAATATGTTTTCAACACTAATATCGGCAATTTTGGCTGTTTATATTATGCTTACTGGTAATAATCTAGATCAAATCGTACTTGGTAAAAATCTTTCTCTATAAAATACTAAGTTTTTCTTTAATTATAATATTCAATAGGAGATACTAGTTCTTTGTCCCCTTGGGCTTTAAATGAGGATATAACATTAGCTATTTTAATAGTTATATTTTCTTTTTTTACAACAATTTATTTAATGAATTTGTTTATCGGGCTACTTAGTGATGAAATAAATGTGTCTACCAGCAAGGAATTCTTTTTAATTCAAAGGGCTGAGGTTGGTCTATTTGGAATTATTATATTTATAATACAGTATCTTAATGTATACAGTACTCATTCAAGATTGGTATAGTTTATTAAGTTGGTATATAACAATGAATTAGCTGTGCTAAACTATATATGCTAAAATCACTTAGTATGCCAAATTATCTAATCATGCTTTAAGATAATGTCAAATATAAATTAAAAATTATTGAAATGATATTATTTTGCTATATAATATTTTAAGACTTTTATTTTGTAAATTACAGTATTCAAAAATTAATAAACTCAAGTTTATTAATATTTTTATAGGTTTTAACTGAAATAGAATTATTTTACTTGTTACCATATCAAAGAAGAAAATATAACTGGTTTCCGAATATTATGTAAGTATATTATAATTGATTAATTAATTAAATATAATCCATTAAATAATTTTGATTATATATTATTTTTTCTACTTAGTTTTTATGAAGTACATGTACATAAACTTCGTGATCTAATTAATGATATTCAAAATGGTAAATGGGCAACTTTAGAGAAACCTTATGTTCCTCCTCCTTTATTTTTAGAATTTATTTATACAGAAGATGAATCTGAAATCAGTCAAATTAAAAAAAGATTAGAAGATTTAACTAACGATGAATCTGAAATCAGTCAAATTAAAAAAAGGTTGGAAGATTTAACTAACGATGAATCTGAAATTAGACAGATTAAAAAAAGGGTGGATGATTTAACTAGTAATAACTCTGAAATTAAAAAAAGATTAGAAGATTTAACTAATGATGAATCTGAAATTAGACAGATTAAAAAAAGGGTGGATGATTTAACTAGCGATAATTCTGAAATTAGTCAAATTAAAAAAGGGTTAGAAGATTTAGCTAACTTATTTGTTGATTTCAAAGATTTCAAAAATGAGGTTATATCAAAATTAAACGAATTAAAGCCAAGTTAGGTTATAAAAATTGGTTTATTTATACAACTTGTTTTGTTATTTTTATTTAAATAAAATTTAAAATTTTAACTAAAACGTAAAAACAAAACAAATTGAACATAATTTAGTAAATATATATGTTAGATCTGTCCAGAAAGATTATCAAATTCTTTGGTATTCACCTAGTGCAGTGTTCATTATTTATCTTCCTAATTTTGAAAACTTTAATGCAAGATTCATCTGTACTTTTTTTTCTTAAATAATATTGTCATGAAATATTTATTTTTTTAAATAATATTGGCATGAAGTATTTTTTTAAAAATAATATTGTCATGAAGTATTTTTTTAATAAAGCACATTTTAAGAAAAATATCAAACCTAAAATTTTTATTATGTCTATTATGAATATGTTGGCTTTAATAAAATTGAAAGGTAAATATGGGCTAGGTATTGCAAAAAAGGACCAAATTGAAAAAACATGTTTATGTTATAAATCTTATTATTCTCGCTCGGATCTCTTTATTAGACATTTTGGAGATACATGATGGGAGTAGTGCTCCACTTCATCACTTTCTCTTCTATTATAACATATTATGCTCAATAATAACTTTATGTCTTCGTGGTTGTAATCACGTGGTGAAGAATAAATGATGATCGAAAGTATGGGCTCACTCTTATAGCGTGGCGCAGTCTACTTTTAATAAGGCAGCTAGTTCGAGCCCACGCAATGGTGCGGTGCATTCAACTCGTTAACACATGACAACATTTTAATTTTATTTTTATGAGTTCTAAATATAAAATATCAACTAACTTGCCAAATACTTTTGATCAACCTGTCCTGTATCAGTGATGGTAAATGACTGGTCATTTGCAAAATCTTCAAATGACCTCAAATGACCTCAAATGACCCCAAAATGACCAGTCATTATCGGTCATCTCAATTTGGAAATTACTTGTGACCAAATGACCATGGTCATTCAGAATTGACAGGGGTCATTTGAGGGTTATTTAGTCTATAGGTTTTGAAATAGGCTGGGTTAGGCTAGGTATTTTACACTTGGGCCCAAGCTCAGTAAAAATTTATATGCCCGACCCAAGTCAGGAATGGTAAATGATCCGGTCGTTTGATCGAAATTTAAATGACCCAAAGCATCAAATCATGACAAGATCATTAAGCTCATTTACGTAGGTCATTTGCATATAAAATAATTTATTGATCGAATTGCCCATATAAAAAGTTATTAACCCTTTATTAATACGTATATATATAGCTACGATTATCGATTAATTCAAAGTCTTACTAAGTCAATTAATATTATAAATTGAAACTCAACTTTCGTATAAATGTAAAGCGCGGAAGTGAATTAATAAAGCTTTTCAGTTTATATGAAAATTTCAGAATATATGCAATTTACTAATTGACATGGTAAAATTTTGACTTTAATATATAGCTACGATTATCGATTATATTTTAATTTTGTTTGGCGGCAAATTCTGATTGGCAAAATAGCAATAGAATATCAATTAACACATGTTAAATCTAATCTCGAAATGACCCAATGACTAGTCATTTGTCATTTGGGTCATTTACCATTGCTGACATGTATCGGTATTGTATAATTTTGGCCGAAATTTAATTTTTAATTACTAGCCACATTTTTTTGTTTCACTATTATATAGTAAGATATATAAAAATTTATTCATGACATTTATCATAAAAATTTTAACTTGTATAATGATGAATGTTGATATTAGATCACTCTGTACTATGGATATTTTACAAAGGTACATCAATATAATATTGGGAGATAGCTCAACATCAAGAAAAACAGAAACTCTGTTGAGATATCAAAGAAAGAAGAAAGAAAAGCACTATTAGATGCACCCTAGGAAAATGAAAGGGAATGTTGGGCACATGACCGAAATCCTTATGTCTCTGTCATATGACCTATGAAACTTGGGAAGGTTTAAACTGTGAGGAAAGCTTACAGTTTTTCAATAAGTCCTCAAAGCAGCATAATAGCGGGGTGTGTGTAGGAACAGATTGATGTCTTGGATATTTTCCGATGACAGCAAAAAAAAAAAAAATGTTGGAGATTGCTATGATGAAGGAATCGAAGTTGAAAAGAACGAAAAGAAGGCATTTGAATATTATAAAAAGCTACAATGCGGGGTAATACCAAGAGGAAAAAAGAAGGTTGGATATTGCTATAAAAATGTAATCGGAGTCAAAAATGGACCCATTCAAAAAAAAAAAAAAAATCTGCAGCGATGAGTGATGCTAATTAAGTAAATAAAGTCAGAAATTACCACTTTTGAAGGAAGCAGAGTAAAAAAAAAAAAAAAAAAAACAAAGTCGAAAAGGACAAAGCAAGCATCTAAAAAGAGAGTATTCGAATATTAAAGAAAATCGGCAATGGGAATTAATGATGGAATAAATAAGTTGGGTATAAAAAATAACAACAACAACAATAATAATAATAATAAGGCATACAGATGTGTATATTTGTGTGTATGAGGAGGCAGGTGTGTACACCCCAAACTGCTCTCAAATTAAGGTTTAGAGGTAATGGTATGTGATATAGTACAGAGCATTGTTGTGTGTGATAGATTGAAGTGACTGTGTACACCCACACCGTTCTTAAGTAATGGTGTGGTATACTATTGTTGGGAAAGAAAACGAACGTGCATGTTCGTGTAGGGGTATAAATAAGACATGTGAACGCATATGTTTGTGTAGGTATGAGTAAGGTGGGTGTGTATACCCCACACCACTTTCAAATTAAGAGACGCTTAGGGACAGGTTGCTGAATCTTGGGTAGGTAGGATTGCAACTGCTCCCTGACATTAAGACAGAAAAGCTGTTAGTGTTTGTGCTCGGGAAAAAAAAAAAAAAAAAAAAAGGTGATGCTCAGAGACATGTTACAGGTTGTGTAACTGCTTTCTGACATCAAGTATATGTGCAAAATTAAGGCACAAAAACGTGTATGTCTGTATAAGTAATACACGAACATGTTCGTTTGTGTAAGATGTAGACAAAAAAAAAAAAAATTTGAACGTGTAAAAGAAGAAGACACTTAGGGACAGGTTGCTGGTTTTGGGTAGGTAGGTTTGCAACTGCTCCCTGACATTGAGACAAGAAAGCTGTTAATGTTTGTGTCTGGAAAAAAAAAAAAAAAGTGATGCTCAGAGACATGTTATAGGTCGTGTGGTTGTGTAACTGCTTCCTGAAATCAAGAACCCGGGTTCATATATATTATATGAACGCAGGTATGTAAAACATTCTCAAATAAGTTAGGAGATCTAGGAGAGTTGATAGTGTTGGGCAGGATGGCATGTGAGACAGTTGTTGTTAAAGAGTAGTGATATATGAAGAAATTGAAAAAAAAGAAAAGGGGGGAAGTGTGAAGAATAAGAAATGCTTAGGAACGAGTTGCTAGCCTTAGGTAGGTGGGCTCGCAACTGATCTCTAACGTTTAAATATGTATTGTTCATGTATGGGTATTGAGGAAGCATGTGGCCCGAGAGATGCAAAAAAAAAAAAAAAAACCTTCTCGATTCTTGGCAACAATCCCATATTGTACTACATAGATGTATTTGTTAAAAGGACGTGACTTGGGTATGGGAGGAAGGGGCACATGACGAGCAATAATAATGGATTTTTGTGAGGTTGGACTTGTTGGAATCGCCTCTTCAAGTCGGTCATTTTATTGGTAAAATTATCAAAAACGGGCTGGTATATCAAAAGTTATTCATTGTTTAATGTTAATTAATTTTAAAATTGCTTTGCACAGCTTATTTTAGTTAAATTATGATATTATTAATATATCAAGAAGTATTGGTCAAAATCACATGATTTCAGTACCATTCGATTCGTCTCAATGAGACAAATCGAATGGTATCAAAATCATTCGATTATGATCAATAGAACTCAATAGGACATGAAAAAATAGTATGTGCACTATAACAGATACTTGCGTTGTACTTTATCTTTTTAATTTGTATTTTTAATCAATAATAACTTATAATCTAGTGGTTAGAATTGAATTATTTTGGTACCATTTGATTCGTCTTGACGAGACGAATCAAATGGTACCAAAATCATTCAATTCGTACCGATATATCATGTGTTATTAGCTAAAATACATATTGCGCCATAATACCCATATATACTATATATCTCTTTATTGCTCTAAAGTAAGATCCAATTGTTTTAAAGATTTTAGGCCATACAAACTTAATAAATCGGTTCTCATAACCCGGCCGGGTCAAAATTTCCAAAACTCTAAAAAAAAATTTCAAGTATACTTACTATCCGGGTGAGTTTTTTAAAAAAAATCTAAAAAAATTTTATATGTTTTTTATATATAAAATTTTTTGAAAATAAAATTAAAAGCCGGGTTGCCGGGTCACTTTTAAAAATTTTATGTTATGAGAACCGATTTATTAAGTTTGTATGGCCTTAAAGTAAAAAGTAAATTTATTAAATATTTGTTTGTAATTTATAACCAATTTATAGTATTTATTATAATTTAAGTAGAATAAAAATTATTTTACAAAATTCGAGGCAAATTTGTCCCGAATTTACATACAGATTAAGGGATAACCTGAAATCGATAAAATGAATTGGTGGCAAATAATTTTAACATATTTATAAATTTTTATTTAAAAGAGTTTGAATTCAGGACCATTGACGATAACAACCAGATTTTCATTCAACCTCAACAACATACAACAAGTAAATCTCGATTAAGAAACCCTCGATATAAGAAAGTTCCAATTAAAAAAAAGATCTTGATACAAGAAAATCTCGATATAAGAAAGCTTTTGATTGGACCCAGCAACTTTCTTATATCAAGATACACTTGTATTGATATTAATATAAAATGTCTCTTTCATGGAATGCTGCCTGACTTTCGTATGCTTATATCAATATAAAATCCTCTTATTATAGATCTTTTATAAGAGTTTATATAATTTGAATTAAGAACTCAATATTTCGTAAAGGTTGCCTTCTACTAGTTCAACGGAAGATATTTCCTAAGCATTTGCTTTAACCTTTCTAAATTAAAAGGAAATTTGCTTTTTGCAGTTAAGTTGGCCTTAACGTAGAAAACTTATGTTAATTATAAAAAACGGTGTTGGTAAATTTCCCTCAAAATCTCTAACTCTGATTTAAAACAAAAATGCTTACACACCAACTATTTGATACAAGCTCAAATTTCAAAAATACCTAATACTGCAAACACAGAAAAAATCTATCAAAAAAGAGGTGTAAAGAGATATAAAAAGATTATTATCAAATTAACTACACACTTCACTAATTCGCTAACGTTAAATTTAGATATTTATTATGTATTAGCATAGTGTCACGGGCTAAAACTGATATTTCTGAAAATATATATAACTGCTCTGTAAATCCTGTGACAAAAAAAGTCAGACGCACAAAGAAATGAGGCTGTAAAAAATACACATGAGGCTTGTTAGCTGCGATAAATAATAAACAGCGATAAACAGATACGAAAAAAAAAGTCACGATAACAGTTATGCGAAACGGCGTATAAACTCTAAGCAAAGCCTTAGAGAAAAGTTTGATAGTATGAACAAGCCTTCTTTTTGTTATACGAAAAATAAGTTATTCAAAGAACGTGACTTAGGTGTGATTGGTTACGGTACTTATGCGTAAGAAAGGGACACAAAGAACTAATTATACAGAAATATTCCATATCACCATAGTCACGCCTCTGGCGAGTTGCCTTACCTATTTCTTTGTGTTAGTTTACCTTATCTTTGTACATTCATTTCCCCCATTGCAATAGAGGAAGCTGAACATTGATTTTTGGTTCACTTTGCCTATTATATATGGAAAATCATAAGTTTACAGGATAAGTGATGCTAGATAATCAAGGCTTACGATGAGATATATATGTTCTTCATCATTTTCAATTGTATTGCTTCGAAAGTGACATATGTCATTCATAAATTTATGAGTACTGCACGTTATTTCAAAATCGGTGAAAATTATCAAAAAGTATATAGCTTTTTGATCCTAAATGTAAAGCAAATTTTTTTAAAAAATTATCTATTTATATTTCCACATCGTTTTGTACATGTTCCGCGTCATTTTAATTGATATTTCTCGATTTTTACCTATTGAGAAATGGCTCAAGTCGATTCGAAATACAGACCTATGGATTACAAGATTACTGATACTAATAAGACCAATTCAATTTTAACCCGGGCCAAAGTGACCCATCATGTGACCATATGCTCAGAATTTTCAATACTTTGAGATATACCAACAACCATTTGACCAAATTCGATAAACCTTTTTTTTATTTGAATTCTATGGAATAGTAAATTCGAATAAAAAATTTTTCATCGAATTTAGTCAGGTGTTTGTCGAGATAACTTCGCTCAAAAGTTAGAGAAAAATCAAAATGCCGGGACACTAAGAACAGTTAACCCATAAACATATCATGACGTCACTTTCTTTTACCAGAATTAAATAGACTGGCCTAAACTATGCTCCCAAACTAACCCTAACCTAGGCCGAATGATAGTCATGTGATATTGTGATGATCACCTTCCCCTCAAAATAATAGAAACTGTGCCAAACTTTCTCTCTAACTTTAAACGAAAGATATCTCGACAACCACTAATAAAATTCGATAAACCGTTTTTTATTTGAATCATGGAATAATAGAATTCGAATAAAAAAATTTTCATCGAATTTTGTCAGGTAGGTGACAAGATAACTTCACTCAAAGTTAGGGAAAAAATTTAGTGCAGCTTCCATTTTGATAGGCGTTATGTTTTTTCTCTAATTTTGAGCGAAGATATCTCAATAACTACCTGACTAAACTCGATTAAACTTTCTTTATTCGAAATCTATGAATCCATAGGATTCAGGTAAAAAAGTTTTGTCGTTTTGGTCAGATGGTTGTTGAGATATCTTCGCTCAAAGTTTTAAAATTCTCAGACGTATGGTCACGTGATGAGTCACTTTGACCCGGTAAAAATAGAATTAGTCATGTAAAGATAAATTGTTTTTTTTTCATTATGCTTGAATCGATCTGTTGTGGCTATGTATTGCATATTTTTTCTTCAACACTCATAGGACCTTTAACGAATACTAGACTTTCAGCAAAAGGAAGATTAATGTATAATGCATGGAAATTTCTGACTAATAATACTAAATTTAAAACTTTAGTGTAGCAAAACGCTCAAATAATAGGTGACTAATATTTTTCGGAATTCTTCGTATCGGTAAGGCCGTTTGAAGTTAATTTTTCGGTTACATCACTTTCCAGGACTCTCAGGAGGGGGGGGGGGAGGGGGCAAATGAAACGAACATATAAAATGAACAAACTATTTTTAATGTAGTAAATATATTATAACGAATTGACTTCAAGTTAAATTTAGTCTAGAGATTTTAGTTGAGTTGCTAATTGTAGTTAACATTACATTCTTATTATAAAAGAGAGGAGCAATAATAAATTATATGATGCATTCATCCGAGAAAAAGAATTTCATACGTGTGATCTTGTGATCGGATCTGCATCATTTTTTAAAGTATGTATGCAGCGATCACAGGTCAGAATTTTGGTTTTACTAATTCCCCAAGTTCCTATTGGTCGAATACAAACTTTGCCCTTCAATAAATCGTGCTGAAATAAACATATACGAGAGTGGAACTAAAATTTTGGCTTTATTTTTATTTTTCTCGTTTTAATATTTTTTTCGGTTAATTTTATTTTTTAATTATTTTATTTTATTTTAAATTATTTTTTTATTTTATATTTGCCGTATAACCTAGTGATTCTGGCTGAGCATAATTTTTGGCTATGACCAAGCCGATAGATTTTATCGGCTTAGTCGGCTTGGCCGAACCTACTGTACCATTTAATTTTGTTCTTTAATCCGGAATTTTTCGGAATTTACAAAATTTTTGGTTTGTATTTAGGTTCATTCATTTCTATATCGGAAATTTCCGTAATGGCATATTTTTGACCATACCAAATCGATCAGCCGATTTTAAAAAAATCGATTGGCTAAGCTGATAATTTCTTTAGCCGATTTTTTTCACTATCGGCCAAAATCACTAGTATAACCACAAAATAGCGCATAGGAGTTATTTCGTGGTATACGGTATTTTTTTAACTTTTACTTTTTTTATATATTCATTTTACCGGGGGTATCAAAGGGGTGGGAGAGGGTGATGTTAACCGAAAAATTAATTTTAAACATATAGATAGACACAAGTTCACTATATTGAAAATTTTTATAAAATAATGTGCGCAACACATTAAGCAATCGGATATGGGATCGAAAACGAATTGGCGACACTGAGTTATGCTATTGCAAAAAAAAAAAAAAAAAAAAAAAAAAAAAAAAAAAAAAAAAATTTTAGTAAATGTGGAGAAATGAGTTTTAAATTTTGAAAAAAAAAAAAAAAAAAATAAAAAAAATTGAATAAAAACGTTTGGTTGAGGGA
>CAJVPY010002520.1:0-15967 GCA_910591965.1 Dentiscutata erythropus | reverse complement strand
TAATAAGTATATGGTATAATAGTATTGATATTGGTATAATTAGAAAAAATCGATTTGAATCGTTATTTGATATTAATTACTACTAATCAGATTTTTTTTTAACTGATATATATCGATATATATCAATTACTAACTAACTCGATAGTCATCGTCAGGGGGTATTTATATTGATTACTATCCAATAACCAATTAACATTGATAGTAATCCCCTTGCAAATTTTGGTGATGTAGTCAGTTATGCTTTTTTCCGGTCAAAAGATTTTTTGGAATTTTTTGGTCCAGATGATCGTTAGAAAGAGTTAGAAGATTGAGTTTGTATTTTGTATACTAATACTTTTGGCTTGTATGTTGAACATACAACTTATAAAGAAGTCCTGAAAAAGAAAACTATTGACTTTTAGGCAAACCATTATGTTAGACCACAACTTCAATAAAAGTTCTGTTTTTTTTCAGTGAGAATTTTTGGTCTAAATAATACACCAATCTTTTTAAAATAAATTTTTTTTTTAAAATTTAATATAAATATTTAAATAACTTAATTTATTATAGAAATAATATAATTGTCACTATCAGTGATATGGTGATATTTGCAATTTGCCAATCACATTAAGTAACAAAATCAAAACAAATGCCAAAATTAATTATCATTAAGGTTAGAGTTAGAACAAAGTTAGAGTTGGGAGCACAATAGAAAGTTATTTTGATTGGCTAATGTAGTACAATTGTAATATTGATTATTATACAATTATTTATATTAGCTTTAGAGTAACCTATATAAAACTGTAATCGCTTATATAACAAGTCACTATATATGTCACTTATAAGCGAATAACTTTTAAAATATATTGGTCTTTAACCTTACTAGCAGCTGACAAATTTAATCAAATATAATTAGATTCCTGAGAAACTTTTACTAATGCTATATTTTTGCCTCTAGCCTAATAGTATATAGCTAAGTAGACTCATAAAGTACTTTTTTTTTAAGATTTTTTTTAAAAAGTGCTACTTCAATAGCTAATCTTAAAAACTTGTACTGGTAATCAAGATATTCTAGTGATTACAAAAGAGATCTAAACAATCTATAAAAGATAGGTATAAGAACTATTAAGCATAAAATAAGCATTTAATAGTATTTAAAATTTATTTCTTGTGATTTTTTTTTTTTAAAGCATTACTTTAACAGCTAATATTAATTAGTAATATTAATTTAACAGGAAGATAGAAATTCTGGTAATAGCAGTTGCACTCTGCAAGAATACTTTGTTAATTATTTCAATCTCAGTGATAATGATCTTGAATCAAAGTGAGGAAAAGTATTAGCAGTATTTTAGCAAGAATACTGCAATGACTCTTGAATCCTAGAAATAATAATTTTAGTTTAGAGTGAGAAAAAGTATTATTTATAAGATATTGGTCATACAATGATTAATATCATAAAATTTGTTATGCAACAGCACATTTTAGCCAACTATTTGTTTTAGCAGAATAAATTTTATAATATTTATCTAATATTGATATTATCATTGGGATGTCAAACATTTCTAAAATATAGATTAATTTTTATAAGTTTATGTTTATTTTATTTATACAAATTTTGATTATTAATGTAAAAATTTTCTTTGTAATTTTGATTCTATTAACAAATAAAAAAAAGCAAGTTATAAATAATGGATAAATAAGTTTGTGAATCTAATTTTATATCATTAAAATATAAATTAATTTATTATACATAGATAAAATAAGCATTTACAATTCAAAATTGAGTCTTTTATCAATACAAAAATTTCAATTAAAAGCTACATAAACAAAATTTGGTTTGCAAAAAAACTCTAAACTAACTTAGCAATTTAAATTATTATTTAATCACTTTTTTGATAGTTCTTGTGCCCTATACAGAACTATAACACTTTTTCTTGTTCTGAACTAAGATTATTATTCTCAGGATTTAAGAGTTATTGCAGTATTCTTGCTGAAGTACTGCTAATACTTTTTCTCACTCTAATTCAAGATTATTATTACTGGAATTGAAGTAATTAGCAAACTATTTTTGTGGAGTGCAACTGTTATCACCAGAATTTCTATTTTTCTGTTAAATTAATATTACGAATTAATATTAGCTATTAAAGTAATGCTTTAAAAAAAAAATTATAGAAAATAAATCTTAAATACTATTAAACGCTTTTTTTATATTTAATAGTTCTTATACCTACCTTTTATAAATCGTTCAGATCTCTTTTCTAATCACTAGAACATCTTGATTACTAGTACAAGTTTTTAAAATTAGCTATTGAAGTAATACTTTTTAAAAAGAATCTCAAAAAAAAAAAGTACTTCACAAGACTACTTAGCTATATACTATTAGGCTAGAGGCAAAAATGCGGTATTAGTAAAAGTCTCCTGAGAATTTAATTATATCTGATTAAATTTGCCAGAACTAGTAAGGTCAAAGACCAATATATTCTGAAAGTTATTTGCTTATAAGTAACATATACAGCGATTTGTCATATAAGCGATTATATTTTCATATAAGGGGTACTCTAAAGCTAATATAAATAATTATATAACGATCAATATTATAGTTGTACCACATTAGCCAATCAAAACGACTTTCTATTATGCTAGAGTTGGGTTAAATATAATATATAATAAATTTTTGCACAGAATTTTTTTAATTAGAACATTAAAGGTAGTTTTATAGATGAAATTTTGAGTTATTATGAATTTTTGAAAACTTTCATTGTTTTCTTTATTTTTGTATTATACAAATATAACCTGTTCCCATGACATGATTGGCCAATATGACTATCACTGTATCACCATTGGCAACAAATAGATTCACTCTTTATTATATATATTTTAAAAAATATTTAAAGAATAAATCTAATTGTAATAGACTATTACATAATAGTCTAAAAATTTATTATAAAAAATAACCTAACAAAAAATTTTCTTTATATATATTATATATAATAGCATAACAAACCTTTAAAAAAAATAAAAAATTTTTATAATTAAAACTGCAAACTAGTTAAAAAAATTTTTCAGCCAACTCTTTCTGATAATTATTTACACCAAAATTCTAAAAAAAAACTTTAATACAAAGACTTAAAGTTACTAAACACTGTAGTTTTTAGTTTTAACAAATAAATAGAATATATGAAAATACAGTAATATATTAAGTTTTAGAGAAAACAAAATACACAGTCAAGTACAACTTTGGTTTTTTGCTTTGATGTTTAGTTTTTTAGCAAAATTTGAGAATTGCTCTAGACCCTGTAATGTAGATTAGTACATGTAACTATAAACAAACGAATATATAAAGAGTAAACAAATAAACACATAGGCATATTGTTATATATAGACAAATACAGAATGTATGAAACAATATAAAGCATGTAAGCCATGAGAGTACATACATAACAAATACAGCTCAAACATCATCCTTCAAAATAAAATGAGAACAAAAAATAGAAATATATAGAGACATTTTTTTGAAACCACTAGAGGAGTTTAATATGATCAAAGATAAATATATAAGCAGAATTCTCAGAAAAGACAAGAAGGTAGCCAAAATAGCAGAAGCAAAACTATAGCTAATTTGTATATTTAAAAGTATAGTTGAGCTATATAACAGGTTAGAATTTCTCAGAGTTAAAAATGCTAGCAAACACCAACAGGTAAAACCAGAAGACATCCTACAAACCAAAAAAGATTCTAAAAAAGCAAGAATGTAAATGTATAGATTATGAAATTAGAGAAAACTCAATATCAGTAGCTACAACATTCTTGCAAACTATGTGGGACTGAGTACAAAAATAAAAATAAAAGAAGTAGAAACTTAACTCACATCTGGCAAAAGATTACTAGGCCAAACTATAAAACTCAATGAGGCTATATCAGAAAGTCTAGAACTACTTCAAGATAATAAAAGCTACCTTAGTAAGATTAAAGCTGAGAAAGATAGTAGCAAAGAGTACAAAATAGCAGAAAAAAAAAAAACATCTCTGCAAGAGTGTATTACTCTTTGAAATATTCTTTTGGAAGTAAAAGCAATTAGAATAAGAAAAAGTCTGCAGTTTTATGGCCAAGTATAGTTTAAACAATATAGAAAGAAAAAAACAGTAGCATTTCAAAATAACCTTTCAAAGCAAAAGAAGAAAATTTTTCTTAAAAAAGATATAAACAGTTTATTTTGAGGAAGAAAAAATACTACATATATTCAAAAGAAACTTTACAAGAGACATCTTGTTCAAAAGAGCAAAACACAAAGCAGTAATTAAAAATATTTCAAAAACAGCTCTAGAAACAATACTCTTAAAGTAGCTAAAAACAGTAAACATGCAAGCAGTTTATATATCTTACAACAGTAACAAAAACCAGAGAAGCACTGTATCAGTATACTTTGAATCTGAAAAAAATTTAATATTAGCTTTAAGCAAAAAAGTATACTATTATAATATGAAGTTAGATTGGGTTAGAGCAAAAATTAAAGAAGAAAAAGAGATAGTTTTTCAGTTATAAATAACTTAGAACAACTAGAAGAAGATTTGTTTCAAAAAGTAACAAAGATAAAAAAAAATTTATATACCTCAAAAAAAAATATTTTAAACAGTCTACAAGTTAAAAAAAAAAACTCAAACCTTGCAGAACAGCAATTCAAGCAAGAAGATAACAAAAAAAGCAAAGGACCAGAGTTTCCAAAGACAGTAAGAAAAAATACAAATATCCAAGAACAGGTAGACAAAAGGCTGAAAGTTTTAAACAAGAATATAGAAGCAAGAAGTCTAAATACAGAAAAAGTTTAAATAATATAAAGAAATCTAGCTTTAAATCACTCAATTTAGCTCTATTTAAGATTCTAGAAAAATTAAATAAAATTGAAAAACAACAAGATTTTTAACTTAAAAAAAGATAGACTCCAAATAAAAAAAATTATTCTTGTAAAGCATTTAGGAAAAAAAATCTCCCTAATTACTTCTAAAAGTTGCCAAAGGCAGCTTAACAAAACAGAGATTGATGTCCCAAAAAATTAAGGAGAAGAAGAAAGAAAAGAAAAAAAATGAAAAAGATTTAAAGTATATCAAAGTTGGAACACACAATATCAATAGGCTAAAAGTAAGCAAGATCAAATTTAAAATAATTGTAGACTTTATGATAGAAAAGAATTTTGATATAATAAACTTAGTAAAATGAATATTACAAATAAAAAAAGCAAATAGTTACTACAAAGTAATGAAGAATATAAGGGCTTCTAGTTAAATGAAGAAAGTTTTAAAAACAAAGATTTTGAAGTAGGGGTTATTATTAGAAAAAAATGTGTTAAATATATAGCTAGTGTAGAAAAAAGCTCAGCTTATTTAATAGAGTTAGTAATGTGGTTTAAAAAAATAGATTACTATATAATGTGCATATATGCTCCTCCTAATGATGAAATAAAGAAAACAAAATTGCTAAAAAGATTAGAAAACAATTTCAACAAGTTGGAAAAAAAGAAAAAAAATTTATTATACTAGGTGACTTTAATTCCAAAGCAAGTAAAAATTTAGCTAAAAAGAAAAAAACAAAAAAAAAATTGAGTAGCTTTTTAAATTTTTCGAAAATAAGAGTTTTGCAAATTTAGGGCAAATTTTTAATAGAGAGAATTATGATAGCACATAGCAAGACAGAAAAGTAGAAACAAGAATCAATTATATTTGGATCTCTAGAGAATGTAAAGCAAACTGTTTGGAGTTTGAAAACACAAAATATTACTTCTAGTGATCACTATATAATTAGTATAGCACTTCTAACAAGTATAGGTCTACATACCAATAAAAGTGCTATATGTAGAAGAGCAAAAACTAAAAGAATAGTTTTTGCTACAGAAAGTACTACTGAGAAGACCTGGTTAGAATATAGAGAATTCCTTGACCAAATTATATTCAAAGCATAGCTGAGAGCCATATTACAAAATAAAAAAGCTCTAAAGGAGTCATTAAGTGCAAATGCAAAGTGGAAAATTATTAGTAAAGCAATCAAAAGAGCAGCAAAAAAGATATTGCCTAAGAAGAAAGTGCAAAAAACACTAATAAAAGAATTGCCAAATCATAATTTACAAGTTGCGAGAAAAGAAGTTAGAAAGTTAAACAAGCTTTGCAGAAAGTGTAAGACTAATTTAACAAAGCTAATAAAAAATACAAACCAAGAGAAAATCGAAACAAAAATGAAAAAGATTGAAGAATATACTGAAGAAAAAGTCTAAATAGTCCTTACTAGATGGTCTAAGGATTTACACTGCTAGCTTCAACACAATGTAAACTAGCATATAACATCTGGAACAATAAAAGAAAAATCTCAGACAAAAAAGAAATTAACAGAAAAATTGAAAAAAGAGAAGAGATGCTAGTATCAGATCCCAAAAGAATGCTTAATAGCATTTTAATTAATAATTTGCCAGTCAACTAGTGAAAATTTTGACACAAATCACATATATATAGTGTTTAAATTAAAATTTTAAGGCTATATGTAAGGTCAAAATATTTATATTAAAGTAACACAAATTGTAGAATGATACCGTAAGATTTTAATATTTAAAACATTAAATTGTAATAGCTTTTCATTAAAAAGTTTACTTTTGATGCATGTAGCATTTATTATATTATATATATCTAAATTATTTAAGCATATAAAAGCCTATATATAAATTTAAACTTTTCACTCACCCTATTTTATATATATACTTTTAATTTCAAAGTTTTTTAAAATAGATTTCTTGAAAAGGTAATATTAAAAGTAAATTTTATTTAAAGTATATTATAGTAAATATCATTTTAACAATGCTTATTTGTAGAGTAAATAAATGAATTAAAAAGATTCTAATTTATTTTTATACGTTGTAGATCACTTTATTTGATATCACTAGTGCCAGAGCTTATAGTATTGGTTTACTATGTAACAACCTTTTTCTTTCACATTATTTAGAATTGCTAATGTTGAAACTATTGTGTCCTTGTTGCTATTGTAGAGTTTTATTGCTTTCATATAGTAGTAAATTGTAAGTAAGTTCTGTAATCGAATTGTTTTAGTAAATCACAATAGAATCAATAATTCTAATACAACCTAATTTTATCTTTAACTACACATATAATGAGTGATTTTGTAACTAATAATTCCAATATGAACTCAACAATAGTTTGTAAGTTCTGTAATAGAATTTTTTATAATTATTTCAATATAAACTGATTCTACTTTTAACCACATACATTTACCACAATAGCGAATAGGTTCTTTACCAGAATCTTTTCTAGTAATTCACTATTAAAATTATGTAATTATAATACAAACTAGCTCAATACATATAGGAAGCCCCATAGCAAAACAAGGCTTAGAGACATTTTAGATTTGTATAAATATTTTGTAATAATTTTATATCTACAAATATAAACCTTTAAACTACAAAAATATTTGCTTGCTTATAATATAAGCAAGCAAATATTTTTATAGTTTAAAGGTTTATATTTGTAGATATAAAATTATTACAAAATATTTATACAAATCTAAAATGTCTCTAAGCCTTGTTTTGCTATGAAGCTCCTTATATCATGTATTGTCACAACTAGGAATAGCTGTTGCTATATTCAATTAAAAGATTGCATATCTAATTTTTCTTTTTATATACTCTCACATTTTATTTATCTGCCAAAATTTTATATATTTAGGTTCAATTTTTTTTGAACATAGTGATATGCTATCTTTGTCGTAACAGTTTGTAAGTTTTGTGGCGAAACAAAAATCTCGATAATTTTAATACTATATATTTTTAGTGTGTTTGTGACTGAATTAAGCATAATCTGATAGGCTCTATAACTGATTTTTTTTTAGTAAAATCACAATAATTCTAATACAAACTAACTCCAATATACTTTATATTATCATAATAGTCTGTAAGTACTGTAACTGAATTTTTTTACAAGAAACCATAATAATTCTAATATGAATTTACTTAAACTGCATGCAGTATACTATCACAATAGCAAGTAGGTTTGTAACTGAAGTTTTTTTAGCAAATAATAACTGAAATTACAATAATTTTAATATAAACCAAATGACATACTGTATGTTTGTAAGTTCTGAGACAGAATTTTTATTTTTATTTTAACTTTTTAACAGTCTTGCCAGTGCTCAATTTATTTAAGACTATATTTTGGTGAGAGTTGAACTCTCTCAAACAATATATATCATTCATAACCTAAACAGAGAGTCTTGCAATTGCGAGTCTAACATTACCTGGCTATGATTAACGTGCTCTTATATGACTTGTCACACCAACCTGTATACAGATTAGATAAACTTTGTTAGCTTGTCAAAGCTTTTCTTTTTATATTCTCTTTCTTTACCAAGAGCAAAAGAAAGTAATGATTTTATATCTAATACAAAACCACTGCTAATACTAAGAAGACAAAATGAAAAACTAACTAAAAAAAACAAATAGAATGAAGAGAAATTTTTAAAAGAAACAGTAAAGAAGGGTATAGTGAAATATAAAAAAAGAAAAACAAAAAAAAAAACCTGAGAGCCAATAAAGGGGAAACTATCTCTATCAAGAAATAGTACAAATAGAATAAAAGAAAAAAGAAAATTACACTATTATAACCTTGCCAGGTTTAAAAAAAATTTTATAACAACTGCAATATTTGTATATCTTGACTAGTATAAAACCTAACAAATTATTATTTGACTACTAGCTACCTTCAGTATCTCTTATACAAGAAACCTGATTCCAGTTACGTAGAGGACCCTGTATCCACAGATTATATCGCATATCATATCCACCGATAAACAAGACATGTGGTTGTATTCCTAAGTATATCCAAATTTAGGAGATAAACAATGCTGATCTTTTGAAGGAGGTAAACCAAATTGCCTACTTTTTGTCGAAAATTTTGGAGCAGACTAGCCAAGCGAAAAATATTTAGGAAGAAACTACTTGCACCCAAGAAAAGTAGTTACATTTATGAAAAAACTTAACAACTTCTAAATCTTCTTCTAGAAAAGGGTTGGAGCACCTGTGCATTACTTGTTGGTGAGTAATAAACTCTAAACTTGTTGGCAAGTAGTATATGAGAACTACTTCTAAATGACAAGTGCCATGCATGCGGTGAGTGATAAACTCTAAAGAAGTTAGCAGGTAGTGTATGAAAACTATCTTTAAATAACAACTGCTAACTTATTGCTGCTAGTATACTCTTCATTTTTTACTATATAGCATCAGCAAAAAAAAATATACATAAATCTCCGCAAGTTTTTACATGAGCGTAAACTTGCGAAAAATTTATGATTAGTTCAGAGTATTGCGTAGGGATAATAATTATATAAGTTTACACTATAGTATATCAGTGAATTATATATACGTAATCTTATATAAGTTGCCATAATATTTTGATACAATGCGAAATATTACAAAATAAATCAAACAAAAAAATGCCTCCTTGGGAGGCTACAAAATCACAAAAATAATAATTTCATATATTTTGTACTGTTTTCGCATTGTTTCACAATATTTTGCAAATTTTTGCAAATTTTTAAAATTTTTTAAAAAATAAATAAACAATATATATATTCACATAATCATGTTATTTTATAGAGTTTCGCAATATTTCGCAATTTAATATAAAATTTTTATTTTTTATTTATTATTATTATATATTATTTTTACATTATTACAAATATTTTAAACTATTTTCACACTTCATTGTATTTAATCTATTACTATATACAAAAAACTAGCCTATATATGTATTTTCGCTCATCCCATAGTTAGCTATTATCTTTGATTCTTTGTTTTCTATCGTTTTTGAAAGTGTCAATTATAGTTGGTATGCACAAGGTTTTAAAAAGTTGTTGTTTTTCTCACAAAGTGCTGAAATAAAATAAATTAATAAAAAAAAATTTAAAAATAAACCAAAAAACAAAACCAAAAAATACGAAACAAAAAAAACTTTACAAAAACTTGCAAAAACTTGTGCCTATTTTTAAAAATAACCCAAAAAAAAACCAAAAAACATGAAACAAAAAAAAATAAAGCAAAACCTTGCAAGATCTTGCAAAAACTTGCAAAAACTTGCACCTATTTTTAAAAATAAACCAAAAAAAACAAAACAAAAAATACAAAACAAAAAAAAAATAAAGCAAAACCTTGCAAAAACTTGCAGCTATTTTTAAAAATAAACCAAAAAAAAAAAAAACACACAAAACAAAAAAAAAATAAAGTAAAACCTTGCAAGAACTTGCAATAACTAGCAAAAACTTGTGAAAACTTGCGCTTATTTCTCTAAAGAAGTGTTCTTGAAAATTTAAAAATTGCTGAAAGTGTGTTCTTGAAAGTGTTAGAAGTCATAGTTGGTATATGCAATGTTTTGAAAAGTTTTGTTTTCTCACAAAGTGCCAAAATAAAATAATAAAAAAATTTAAAAATAAACCAAAAAAAACAAAAAACACGAAACAAAAAAAAATAAAGCAAAACCTTGCAAGAACTTGCAAAAACTAGCAAAAACTTGCAAAAACTTGCGACCATTTTTAAAAATAAACCAAAAAAAAACAAAACAAAAAACACAAAACAAAAAAAAAATAAAGCAAAACCTTGCAAAAACTTGCAAAATAAACCAAAAAAAAAAAAACACAAAACAAAAAAAAAATAAAGCAAAACCTTGCAAGAACTTGCAAAAACTAGCAAAAACTTGCGCTCATTTTTAAAAATAAACTAAAAAAAAAAAAAAAACATGAAACAAAAAAAATAAAGTAAAACCTTGCAAAAACTAGCATTTCTCTAAAGAAGCATTCTTGAAAATTTAAAATTGCTAGAGGTGTTCTTGAAACTATTGGAAGTCATAGTTGGCATGCACAATATTTTGAAAAGTTTTGTTTTTCTCCAAAGTGGCAAAATAAAATAAATTAATAAAAAAATTTTAAAAATAAACCAAAAAAACAAAACCAAATACCACAAAATAAAAAAATAAATAAAACGAAATCTTGCAAGAACTTGCAAAAACTTGCGTCTATTTCTCTAAAGAAGTATTCTTGAAAATTTAAAAATTGCTGGTATGTGTTCTTGAAAGTATCAAAAGTCGTAGTTGGCATGTGCAATGTTTTGAAAGTTGTTTGTTTTTCTCACAAAGTGTCAAAATAAAATAAATTAATCAAAAAATTTTAAATAAACCAAAAAAACAAAAACAAAAAACATAAAACAAAAAAATAAATGAAGCAAAACCTTGCAAGAACTTGTAAAAGCTTGCAAAAACTTGCAAAAACTTGTGCCCATTTCTCTAAAGAAGCGTTTTTGAAAATTTAGAAATTGCTAGAGGTGTGTTCTTAAAAGTGTCAAAAGTTGTAGTTGGCATGTGCAAGGTTTTGAAAAGTTAGTTGTTTTTCTTGTAAAGTGCTAAAATAAAAATAAAATAAAAAAATAAAAATAATAAAAATAACAAACAAAAACAAAAAAACGAATAAAAACAAAAAAAGAAAAGCAAAAAAGTGAAAAAAAACAAAATAGAAGATCTAATTATAAACAAAAGATCTAATCTAATCTTGTAGTACAGAATTTAAACTTTATCGAACTATTTCAAACTATTTTGAAAAAATTAGTCCAATGCACGATCCAGATTACAGATCTATTGATCCAGCTTGGTTTTCTATATAAATATTTTTAAACTTCCATAAACTTTCGTAAGTTTTTATAGTATATAAGAAAATCATTAACTTACATAAAAAATATTATGCAAATTTATGCTTTTCTTAAAATGCGTAAGAAAATTGTAAACTTACATAAAAATATTATACAAATTTATGCTTTTCTTACGCATCATAAGAAAAGCATAAGTTTGTATAATATATTTATATAAATTTATGATTTTTTTATGCATCGTAAGAAAGGCGTAAATTTGTATAATATTTTTATGTAAATTTACGATTTTCTTATGTACCATAAAACTTATGAAAATTTACGCTTATATATTTTTGCTGATGTACTATTGTATTTTTACAAAAAATGTATTTGGATTTTTTGGTACAGATGATCGTTGGAAAGAGTTTATGTTGTGAGACAGAATTTTTTATAGTAAATCACAATGAAAATTATGATATTTCTAATACAAACCAACTTTACCTTTAGCGACATACAGTATATTATTACAAAATAGTTTGTAACTAAACTTCTTTTAGTAAATCATAAGACATTTATTCAAAAATTAGCAGAGATGAAAAATGCTAATAAAATATCAAGTGTAGCATAATATTATCAAAGCAAAATTGGAATAGCAAGAGATTCACATAAGTTAACTACTAGTATCAAAAGTAAATTTTACTAAGATTAAATTTGTGCAGATATATTATGACTCATTGCAATCAAATTATTAAGGTTAGGTATAATTAAAATCAAAAGCATATTAGTTTAGAATCAAGGTTAGGGCAAAATAATTTAAAATTTTGCAAAAAATCTTGTTATGCCTGATCCTGATATCCAGAAATTCAAAAATGTATATTATGCTAGATGGTATAATAAAAGTTAAACCAAAAACATAACTCTTGAATTACTTAATAAAATAATTATTATAAATAGTTTATAAAAAAACCTGTTTTGTTAAATATTTATATTAATATTTATGACTAGTTGTAAACCCGTACAATAATGCATAAGAATAAACTTATAAAATTTTTAAATATAATTTTAAAATAAAATAAATATATAATAAAACTTTTATAATTATTAAACTACAAACCTGTGCAATATACAGAAAAGATTTAATATAAAATAAAATAAAAATTTAAATCTAAAGCAAATTAATTTAAATAATTTTATCTTTAATATAGATTATAATTTGGTTTTGCTTAATTTTAATTTAATTTATTAAAATTAAAAATTTATTGGTTCTTAAATAATTTAAAATCTAAATCAAAAATCTTGATTCATCCACTCTTTCCAACAATCACTTAAACCAAAAATTCCCACTAATAAAAAAACAAAGTTTTGTTAGAGAGTCGTGGTCGATGTAGTGGTTTGTCTAAAGGTTAATGTTTACTTTGCAGGACTCCTCTAAAAGACGTTTGGCATGCAAACCAGGAGCGTTACTATACAAGTTAACTGGCAAGGTAACAATAAACTCGGAGTAGTGCTTTTGTATATAAAATCTTGGTGAAGTATAGGCAAAGCTTAACTTCATCAACGAAACTACTCAACTGTTAACAAAAAACACAGAGAATATAACAAAACTTTAGTTTTTCCAAGCCACACTCTTTTACTTGGTTAAGTGGTTCTCCTCTTTACTTTTTCTCGCTTCCCTATTTGTCTTTCAAAATTTTTCAAAAAAGTGGGAAATTTGGCTTACCCCCTCCAAAAGATCGATATTGTTTACTTTCCAAATTCAGACAATCTAATGAATTGCAACTATGTGTTTTACAGATATAGCATTAGGATCGGGCCTCAGCAAAAAACTCTAATAACAGCAGCAGGTGGCTTAAAATATGGGTCTACAGACGGTAGCAGCACCTGGCTTAAGATACAAATTAGGATAGACACGACGTAGTTATTTGGAGTCAGTCGGAAGGTTGGAAAGACAAATCGAATATTAAGGCAAAGCTTTACAATAGAGATATACAAATGTTGTATTTGTTATATAATTTTTATACTTATCTGGCACAGGTTATAATAGTATATATATATTTTTTCTTTAGGTGCGTCTATCAGAACTATCCTATTCTTTTTTTTTTTTCTTTTTTCATCTTTTTTTTATTATGTTAGAATTCTGTTTAGAATTTATCTTTTTTTGGTTACATCTTTTTTTTTCTTTTTTTTTCTAAATAGTTTTTTTTCTTTTGTAAATGTGACATATTTGTTTTTTTTTATAGAAAAGTAAGAGATTAACTATTTTGCCCAGATCTAGGTGGAAAAAGTTTTAAAGAAGAAATAGGTAGTCTTGATGGGCCAGCAGAAACCTTTCGGTGAAGTTTTATTTTCTTCAAATGCAGGAGTAAATATTACAGAGGAGAATTCTGCTTATAGCAGATCGCACATGAGTAATTTGGACTTCAGTCACAAAGAGCTAGGTGAGCTAATACTTGTAATTTAGGCATCATAAAAACTTGATCTTAGAGTCTCATTTTTCGAAAATTTGTAATATTTCTCAGTATAATATTCCAAGCCTAATAAAGTAGAGGCAAGATTGCCAAATTGTTTCAAAAAAAACTATTATAACCTATACCAGGTTTAAGTTGTAAAAATTATATACTAAATCTAAATTTTGTATATTTTTAATGTAAAGCTAAGCCTTAGAAGGCCACCATAAATAATGTTATGCTTGGGGGGAGGGGGTTTCCCAAAATATAATGATTTTTCCATATTTAAGGGAGTTTCCCAAAATATATCGTAATTTTTTTATAAAAATTTGGCTAAAATTTAATCCAGTTGTCCAAATTGGATGATTTTAGTGCCATTTGAATTGTCTCGAGGAGAGGATTCAAATGGTACCAAAATTATTTAATTTGGATTACTAGATCATGTTTTATTAACGAAATACTATTAGTTATTATGGTTTCTTATAAATTAACTATAAAATTAATAGTATTTTGTTAATAAAACGTGATCCAGTGGTCCAGATGAAATAATTTTGATACCATTGGATTCATCTCATAGAGACAAATCGAATAGCACAAAAATCATTCAGATTGGATCACAAAGTCATAATGTATTCAAGTTTTTGTAAAATTATATATATAAATATAAAGATTTTTAAATTTTTTTATATAGTCTAAAGAGGTTAAAAGCTACTATGTAGGAGTATATAATGTTATTTATGGATGTTCTCTTATTGTTAAATTTTTTTCTGATTTATAATTCTGAGGTTCGACCGAAACTCTTAACTAAAGTACTAATATTATATTATGTAGTGTAAAGTCATTATTGAAACACATATGAGTTTGTTAATTTTATGTTGTACTCTACTAAGCTCATCTGAAAAAGAAAAGTAAACAAACACCAATTTTTTAGAAGGGGTAAGCTAGAATACCTACTTTTGTTGAAAATTTTGGTAAGGTTGGTGAGAGATAATATAAATAAAAAAAAATTACTAGTTCCAAACCAAAGAAGTGTATATATTTTTCTTGCAAAATATACTAGTAACTTGTTGACTAAGCAAAAAGCAGATACTTAAACAAATATTAATAAGTAAGTGATAAACTCTAGGCTTGTTGGTAAGTAGTATATGAAAACTACTTCTAAACAACAAGTGCTCTCTGTTACTGCAGTGAGTGATAAACTCTGAACCTGTTAGCAAATAGCATATAAGAACTATCTCTAAATAACAAATACTAAGGTTCTTCGACTTATCTTACTTATTACTTTTTCAACTAGTTATAATGTATTTATTAAAAAAAGATTTAGAAAAATTTGGAACAAATGATCATCAAAAAATATACTATTATAATCTGTGCCAAATAAATATAAAAATTATATAACAAATATAATATTTGTATATCTCTATTGTAAAGCTTTACTTTATTGTATTATTATTCTCTGACTTATAGCTAACTTCAAATATCTTTTTAATCTAAAAACCTAATTTATATTATATAAAACAGTACTATATCTATAAATAAACAAAACATATAATTGCAATCTACTAAGTTTATTTAAATTTGAAAAATAAACAATACCAATCTTTTAGAGAAAGTAAACTAAATTTTTTACTTTTTGTAAAAATTTTAGAAAACTAGCTAGAAAGTAGATATAAATAAAAAAGAAGCTACTTAACTAAATAAAATAAGTGCAGCTTAAAAAAAGTATAGTCGACTCTCTCTAAGTGCATATCCTCTAAGTGCATGTTCTCTCTATATGCATGAAAATAGTTTGGTCCCAAGTTAGAACTTATAAAATAAGTGCATGTTCTATATTCTCTAAATGCAAGTTATTTTTCAAATTATATATATATAAATATTCTCT
>CAJVPY010002519.1:0-15967 GCA_910591965.1 Dentiscutata erythropus | reverse complement strand
GCCATGTATGGTTAGTTAGTCTTAAGACAAGGGATTGATAAATCCAAAAATGGTTAGTAAGTCCTAAGGTAGGGTGCAAAATCTATCGGTGTCACAAAAGCTATCATCGAATAGTGAGTTACACCTTGGTTAGGTAGAATGTAGCTAGCGGTTATAACCAGAGAGTTTAAATGAGTACCCCCCTAGTTGGGGTACAGGTACGGCAGATAGTGTAGAACCTTCGGGCAGACTACTTAAATTAGACACTTAAAAGATGCACGTGTGGCTATATATACTCTTGTTGTAACTATAATATGTTATATATCTACTTAATAAAAAGTCCCCAGGCCATAGAGATTACCTTAACACCGAAAAAAAAAAAAAAATTTTGACAATACAAGATTAACTATATACTGTTGCCACTGCAATAGCAAGTAAGTTTCTTAATTGAATTTGTAATGGTTATTTATTTCATGTTTTATCTTAGATATCATTAAACATCATTAAACATCATAGATCAATCGAGATTTTAATGTTATCAATAACAAATGCATGTAATACACATAATTTACAGTAATTATAATAATAATACTAATACAAACTAATATTAACTACATATTGTATATTGTAATCAAAGGATAAAGTATAATTAATAACCATTGCCTACTTAACAAGTAGTATATAACATTATTTATATGCGATATTGTGCCTCATTATACTGTGCTTAGAATTTGAATCGATAATAAAGCTTAAATTTTTTCTCTGCATGTTCAATTATTGTATTAATATTTTCAGATACGAATTTTGTTTTATCAATTTATATATTATTATCGCTTTCAATTTCTATGATTTCTATACTATCATCACTCATAATTTCTATAATTTCTATATTATTATTATTTTTATTTTCTATTTCTTCAACACTACCTTCTCTTTTTTCCTCTTCATCTTTTTCTTCTCTTTTATTTATTTCTTCTCTGTCCATAATTTCTTCTATATTCTCAATTTCATCCTATTCTTCTTCTTCTTCAAGAAATATAGTATCTTTTAAGCAATTTATCATAATTTCCCAAAGATTATTACCTTCATTTTATCTTCTCCAAATATAATCATGTAAATGGCCTAGAATTATAGTTATACATATTGCAAAATTACAATTTTTATAAGTTTTGTAAATAGATTTTATGTAATTCTCACAGTAATTATATAACCCTACCTGGGATTGCTAATTTAGTACAATTTCTTGAGAAAACCCCTCTATAGTATTAGTATAAATACCCATATTGGGGTCAACATAATAGAGACTATGATTAACCATATGATGTTGAAATCCCAATTCAGAATTTATTCTAAAGTAGGAGTGCCACATATCTGAGTATACTATAAATCTAGAGCTAATATTTTCCTCTATTGCAGTAAGCAATATTTTAGCAGTTCTATTGCTAACAACCTTGGCAAACATTTTTCTTTTAGTAGTCCGTTTTACACCACCAAATACCCAAACACCTAGAAGAGAAAAGATTAATATACAGTCGGGAATATCTCCAAATTTGGAAATCAGATTTTGTGTAACAGATTTCATTCTAGATCGATTCTAGAATAATCTCTAGATTTTTATTGGTTCACAGTCATACTTTTTGGCTAAAAGTTTCTGACCTTTTATGATACTAAATACAACTAATAATAATATACTCGAAAAATAAAGAGCCCAAAGTTCTATAATCAATAAAAAATCAATAAAAATCTTTTTTTTTAGAAAAGTAAATGAAACCTTAAAAAAGGCAAGTTTCGCTAGCTTTTAAATTTATACTTACTAGTTGGTTGAATCTCTACGTTTTTTTACAGTATTCTGGTTTTTTTTTAATAAAAGCGACCAAAACATATAAAAGAAGCAATTTTTAGGTAAAGTAAAGAGGTTACTTATACCCGGGTCTATGTTTTTTAGATTGTTAGCTTTATAAGTGGGAGTGGTACTTTTAAGTAAATGCTAAAATGGTGATTACGAAGACTTAATAGGTAGATTTTTTTTTTTTTTTATTATACTTTTTTTTATTTTATAAATATTTAAATTGACTTATATATTAAAAAAATAATTAACCTATATATTTAAAAAATTTAAACTTCTGTAATTTAGAACCGTAATCTCAGACGTATTAGTTAATTACTTAGTTTAACTAGACTAAAATCAAACCTACAACTATCAAAAGGTCTTTATCCAGAATGATTCGGTCAAAGAGTGGATGTGGATGTGGCTGCATATGGCATTAACTATTTCAACCTAATCAACATTTTCGCTCTGATGTAAATACAAATTATATACCGATTATATAATTCTTTGTATCTGTTCATTATAAGATAAGTTCATCCACGATATGCTAATGCTTCTGCATTATTTAGAATAATTTCTAATGATTTATTTAAATTTACTAGTGACTCCTCGTATCTGATCATAAGTTACTCTATGGCTTGCTAATATGTCTCTATTATTTGAAATAATTTTTAAAATCTGCTGATATCTGTTTATTATACGATAAGTTTCTTTATAGTTTTCTAATACGTTTGCATTATTTGGATTAATTTCTAATGATCTATTTAAATCCACTAGCAATTTTCTATATCTTTTCATTATACAATAGGTTTCTTCACGGTTTTCTAATACATCTGTATTATTTGAATTAATCTCTAATGATCTATTAAATCCGCTAGTGATTCTATCTTACGATAAGTTTTCTATGGCTTACTAATACATCTGCATTATTTGGATTAATTTCTAATAATTTATTTAAATCTGCTAATGATTCGTCGTATCTATTCATCTTAAAATATATTACACTACAGTTTTTTAATGTCTGATTAATTTTCTAATAATTTATTTACAGATTTACAAAGCTATACTTAATAATCTAATTGTCTATTTGTTTAACTCTATAATAATCTGAATATATAAAGTATAAGTATTAGTTAGGTTTATTGTTACTATAATAGCATATTAAACAGTAAAGTTCTTTAAATCTTACACTTAGCATAATCTTATTTTTCGTCAACCATTTTTGGCGTTTAAAACTTGCATATAGTTAGTATAACTAGCGCTAACAATAAATAATAAAAAAAATACATATGGGCTTGGTGCTACAAAAAAGGGGGAAATCGACAAATTTTCAAAATTTTTTTTTTTATACAACTCAATTTAGAATAATGTTAGGATCATTTTTCACTTAAAACATGAAAGAAGTTGTATTAATAAAATTTTGCAGTATAGCTCTTTAAAGTTTGTATTTTCTTATGATTTATTATAAAATTTGTAACATAAAAATTGATCTTCCGAAGATCTTTTGTTTTGTCGATTTCCCCTTTTCTGTAGCACCAAATACATATATTCGTTTATAAGTAAATTTCTTAGGGTTGTGAATTAATTAATTTAATAGTGAAATACTGAAATACTGAAATACTTACTGTTACACGCTAAAGCAGTAAAGTGATAATGATGATATGCGTTTTGTGTACCGAAGATTCTAAAATAATTTGATCAGTGATCCTATGCCATAAATGGTGTGATTAACACTGTTCAAATATGGAAAAATCTCTGACTGATATATATATATTTAATATTTAAATATAGAAATGAAGTAAAATCTTTTAAACTATAACCTTTTACACAGTAACTATGATTATGTTTTCTTTTCCCAATCTTAGTTTCATCAATTTCAACTATGATTTTTGGATCTCTGATTTTGTTTTGTGTTTCTTGAAGATTAAGACCAACAAGTGCTCTATTATTAGATTTGAAATTGTTAAAAAATTAATATATGAATATTGCCAAGTAAAAACTGGTAATTCATTCATTTTTTTATATCTAAAACGATTAGTATAATATGTTATAGTATTTGGTGAGTGTCCTGTAATGGTTTTAATTGAGATATGTAGAGTTTTTGCTAACCAATAATATCCAATTTGAAGAATCTCATTAACTTTTAATTTGCACTTTGAAAAAAATATATCTTTAAATATAGAAACAAATGTTCTGCATCTCTTTCTTCTACATTTAAATACTTTTTCATATCTTTTTGCTAAGCTACTACATGAATTACATATTGATTGACTATCAAGAGCTTCTTTTTTGATCAAATAATTGATATAACTTTTTTCATTTGAAAGGATAGGTTGTAATGATTTAAGTGGCAGCAACATTTTTATTTAAAAAAAATATATGGTATGTATGTATTTAAATATATATTTATAAGATTCATATATTAAATAATAATTATACAATAGCTAATCAACCTGTGTATATTAAATATTAAGTAAAAAATCAAAATTTATTTAGTTGAAGATAAAAGTTGAAGTCATATTGAAGTATCAAATTTCTTTAAAAAGAATGAAGTTTACATACTGTAGAAATTATTATAGCATATTTTGTATTGATTTTTGATAAAACTATTGATATACTTTAGCGGTTTCATATAAAAATTAATGCTGAAATATGCCGAACTAATAGTATATAATAGAATAATACGAAATCATTATGAATATCAAACTCTGAGAAGTTTAATTCTTAGTCATTAGATGACATTGTTTTAGATCCGAAAAGTATGATATATATAAAAAATATTACCTATGTATTACTATATATCTTATGCGACTAGGTTAAAATTCTAACAAAATCTACTCAAATTGACCAAATCTATAATTAACATGAAACTGGTAGTTATTTTAAAATTTTGTTAAAGTCTTATTGCAAGGTTTTATATTATACCTGAAACTAAATTACCTCCATGCGTATTACCTTTATATTTTGTCTATAAACTTGCTAAATATATTTTGGATTCCAAACTAAACTTCAACCCACAATATAACATCTAACCCACTCACTAATTTCCTTAATTCCACAAATGTATAATATATTACTATCTGGCATTTATTAATTTCAATAATTTAGCATTCGAATATGATCTTATTTTATCAACATGTGCAGATTAAAGCAGATAAATACAAAATCTGTCATTCTTCAAATATTGGTTCGTATAGATGCATACTTTAACTTGTAAACTGGAAGCATTAAGATTATTATGTGAGTTGACGTTAATTATCAATTCCGGCCTATTTTAACTTCCAATTTTGTGTTTTCTGAATTTGGTTAAATTACAAGCTTTTCGAACTGGTTATATGATTACACGAAGTGGCTATTATGGCTCATTTGCAATTATGCAAAATTCAAGCCACTAATGCCACATCACATGATCACGTAATGTGGCTTTCAAAAATCTTGCCAATGGTGTCCGCTATACTATATTTGATCCGTTTTTTTTTCCTTTTTTTGAATATTAGTATCTTAGCATGTAGTTGCATATGATCATTAAATGATCATATACTTCCTGTGTTTTTTATTTGTATATATGTATATATATATTTCTCTCTTAACATTTATCTGTTCTGTATGTTGTTTTCTTTTTCTTTGTTTTTTTTGTGATACTAATTGGGCCAAAGTTTCTTCTAATATGTTAATTAGCATATGCTTTATTAAAGATAGATATGATTGTGGCTGGGTGGTTTCAGATATAATAATAAAAGGACTCTGAGTCTCATTTGCTAATTTTTTAGATTATTACTAACTATGTGCCTTAAAAAACTAGTTCAGTAATATCTCCAGCAAAGAAGCTATATTCTGCCACATTTTCATTAGGGAATAGGTTTTTTAGCTTATTAATGAACTATTTTTTGTTGCCTACATGCTGTTAGGTTTCACAAATAGCAAGTTATTATTCACTGTGTATAATATATATATCCGTAAAAGAAATATATCTTTAAGATATGTATGGGACAAAGGTTGTCATTGGTTGGGTAGATAATAAAGGAGACCCAGTTGGATGTTTTGTAATTCTTTGTTTTTGCCAACTGAATTATAGCAAATGTTTGGTCTTCACTTTTGTCAAAACTTAATGCATGGAGTATGAGGACTTTGGGGCTATTAGATTGAGTGTTTAGCAACAATACTCTGAATCTGGCTAGGCCATAAAAGGTGATAAGTGCTATAGACCAGAAAAAGAAATCTGTTGGGTCTTGTATATTGAGCTTAGCTTGCATATTTAGAGGTGGAGCCAGGTAATATATGTTTTTTGTTTGACTGGTTTGTGAATGTGAAATGCATCGATTGTTTTTAATATTTGGAAAATAAGGTGGTTGGGTACATGTGTTATTCTAATTATGCAAGTTTCTTGTGTGATAATATTTTAATACAAAGAAATAGGATAATATAGTAGGTGAGAAGATATTTTTGTGTAGACATGTAATATATTTTATCAGAGAATTTTTTAAATTGGCCAAATGGATCTGTTGTGATTGTACCAGTTGTTGTTAGTAGCTAGTATTTCATATTACCTGATGATTGCTTTGTAGACTTGTTAATAGAGGCTAAGACCTTGAAAATAATGCTACTTTTTTGTCTAGTGATATATGGTTGCTGAATGTGGTGATGTTGTTCATTTCAGTTGCTGAAAAGTAAGATATAGAGTCTATTAGTAGTTGAACCTATTGTTTTAGAAAAGGAATTAAAAAAATTATTTTGGAAAAGTCAAAAGACAGGAAGTAGTGAAATAATAGGTTTTGTACAATGAATTCTCAATGCCTGTTGCAAGATAGTAAGTCTGTATTTATGTTTTTTGAACTGGGAATATGCTCGAGCATTATGGAGTAGTTCTCAATAATTTGTTCCATGTATATATTGGCGATTATATCATTAATGTCTGGGCTTTTGCAGTAGCTAGAGTAGTATGCTTTGATATTAGAAGAGTTGTTAGTTTATATTATCAGTTTCTTTCTTTTTCACATAGAGGTAAATATACAGATTGTAATAAGTGCAGTTAGAAGTTCATGTATTTGAATGTTTATTTTGGTTAAATTGATTGTTTTTGCTCAGTTAAAGGCTGTAAAGTAATTTTGGTATATTGCACCACCATCTAACCTATATTAGAAGTATCAGTAAATAAATTTAGTGTAAGTGCTGGTGCCAGTTGCAATCTTAAAGTAATTGAATGCCCGGCCAGGTTTGGATGAAAGCAATCTATTATTGGATGTCAGTTATTATAGGTTAGATCATTCAAATATGGTGTTTAGGGTTTTTTAATAAGCCTTGTACTTTGATCAAATGCTGTATGAAGGGGTGCTCTTGTGAAATCACTTGGCATATCTATACCAGTAATCCCATTAATGATTGCAGGTCTTTGAGAAAGTAAAATTTCTTACTTTGCTATTCTTTTAGTCAAACTATAAGTTTTTCACACTTTTGAGTAGTAATAGATACCATCATAGTTATAGTGTTTATCATAATTCTAAGAAAGGTTATAGTTGCACTTGGTTTCTCTATTTTTGTGTTTTGCATTATACATTTATTGTTTTGAGGATGTAAATGAATTGCTGTAGCTCCCATGATTTTTTGGTTGGTGTTATTATAAAAAAGTTGTCTACGCAGTAGATTATTGCAGAGATTTGGCTATCTATGTAATAGTGTCTGTAAAACAGCAAAAAATCCTGCTAGATGCTCAATTGTTAAAAGTGAGTACCTTGCCAAAGTAGCTATTGTCTTCATAATAGAAGCTTTGTAATAACTAGTAGACTGAGTAGACTGGTATAATAAAGTAGGCATTTTTTATATCGATTTTAAATAAGGCATTGCCTTTGTTAAAATAATTTATCTATTTAATGTTATGAGTTACATTTTCATATTTAGTTGCAAATTCAAGTTTGTTGATTAGATCATTTATGTTTGCATTAGGTAGAAAAGTATATAACTTAATATACTATTGGATTTGTGTCTTTCTTTTTCACTAGTCTGTATGAGTTAGTTTGGAATAAATTGCATATGGGTTGTTTAATGTGCAGTTCAGATTTTTTGGGAGCTAAACTATTAAACTCAAATATCTAGCCTGATTTCATCTTGGCTGCTCTTAAATGCAAAAATTTAATAACTATTATTATTAATTAGTTTCTAAATATATTTAAGATAGCTATGTGATAATGTAATATTACAATTAGGAACATAGTCAATGACCTTTATGATTATACAAGAGTAGATGAGTATTACTAGTGCTTCTATTTTTTATTCCATAAATTTTTTTTTATTTTTATTTTTATTTTTTTTAATATTTAAGGTGAGACCTTGCTCTTATCTTTATTAAACTTAATGAAAATTTTTTACATGACTGAAAAAGGTTTTATATTTTAAGCCTAGTGCTAAAAATAAAAACTCAGACA
This sequence comes from Dentiscutata erythropus, assembly GCA_910591965.1. NCBI lineage: Eukaryota > Fungi > Glomeromycota > Glomeromycetes > Diversisporales > Gigasporaceae > Dentiscutata > Dentiscutata erythropus. The sequence goes on along the minus strand of CAJVPY010002519.1, from coordinate 7,741 downwards.
TATAGCTAAGAAGACCTAGAAACTAAGTATACCTAGTAACTTATCTGCGGTCTAAACCTATATTCCATAAATTTTATATTGATATTATTTATATTAACATTATTATATTCTAACATAAAAATATATTGTCTTTGTCTTATTGACTCTCAGTGTTCTGAATCAAGCTGGCTCGATTAGGCTCGACCGGATTTGGGGTTGGCTCGATTTTGGCTTGTAAGACTTGCAAGCTGGTAGTACAAATCATGTAATACAAACTCTGCTTAATAAGCTCAGAATACATCATAACCAATACTTTCTTCTATCTCCTATTCTGAAGATTGTTTGAATCTTACTTACGGTATATATATATATATTTTTTATAGCATATTAGTTTTAGCATAAGTAAAATGAGTATTATGAGTTGAAAGCCCAGAGCTCCAAGAAGTTTGAATCTTATATATATTTTTTTTATCACGCATTATTTTGTAGAAGTTTAATTATATCATGATTGAATGCTTTATATTTATGCTCATTTTTTTTTTGTAAGTCTTTTTTTTTATTTTTTTTATAGATTCAAAAATATGTATTATATGCCTCATCCCGCACACAACTGTCGCAACCAACCAATACTTGGAAGTCACATCTATAGTATCTATTATTTAATGATTATTAGTTGAAAAGTTCCAAAGATTATGTATATTTGAGTCTTACTTATATGTATATTTTTTTCATAGCGTATTAGTTTTAGTGTAAGTAAAATGGGTATTATGAGTTGAAAGTCTAGAGCTCCAAGAAGTTTGAATCTTATATATATTTTTTTATTGCGCATTATTTTATAGAAGTTTAATAATATCATAATCGAACGCTCTATAGTCATGCTCATTTTTTTTTGTAAGTCTTTTTTTATTTTTTTTTTATAGATTTGAAAAATATATATATTATGTGCCCACCCCCACACACTACTGTTGCAACTAGCCAATACTTGGAGTCACATCCATAGTATCTATTATTTAATAGTTATTAGTTGAAAAGTTCTAAAGATTGTGTATGTTTGAGTCTTACTTATATGTATATTTTTTTTCCAGAGTATATTAGTTTTAGTGTAAGTAAAATGGTTATTAATTAAAAGTTCAGAGCTTCAAGAAGTTGAATTTTATTTATATTTTTTTTATAGCACATTAGCTTGTAGAAGTTTAATGATATCATAATCGAATGCTCTATAGTTATGCCAATTTTTTTTAAGTCTTTTTTTTATTTTTTTTTATACGATTTGAAAAATACAGTATATGTGTTATGTGCCCCACCCCGCACACAACTGTCACGACTAACCAATACTTGGGAGTTATGTCTATAGTATCTATTATTTTTGATTATTAGTTGAAAAGTTTAAAGATTATATACATTTGAGTCTTACTTATATGTTTACTTTTTTTTTCATATTGTATTAGTTTAGTATAAATAAAATGATTATTAGTTGAAAGTTAGAGCTTCAATAAGTTGAATCTTATATTTTTTTATTATGCATTAGTTTGTAGGAGTTTAATATTATGATCGAACTGTTCTATAGTCATGCCTATTTTTTTGTAAGTTTTTTTTTATTTTTTTATACAATTCAAAATATATGTATTATATGCCCCACCTCTGCACACAACTGTTATGCCAACCAATACTTGGGAGTTATGTCTATAGTATCTATTTTTTTTGATTATTAGTTAAAAAGTTCAAAGATTATATATGTTTGAGTCTTACTTATATGTCTATTTTTTTTTATATTGTATTAGTTTAGAGTAAGTAAAACAATTATTAGTTGAAAGTTTAGAGCTTCAAGAAGTTTGAATCTTATTTATATTTTTTTTATCGCACATTAGTTTTTAGAAGTTTAATGCCATGATCGAACTATTCTATAGTTATGCCTATTTTTTTGTAAGTCTTTTTTTTTATTTTTTTTTTATAATTCGAAATATATGTGTTATATGCCCCACCCCCACATACAACTGTCACGACTAACCAATACTTAGAAGTCACATCCATAGTATCTATTATTTTTAATTATTAGTTGAAAAGTTCAAAGATTATGTACATTTGAGTCTTATTTATATGTCTATTTTTTTTCATATTGTATTAGTTTGGTATAAGTAAAATGATTATTAGTTGAAAGTTAGAGCTTCAAGAAGTTGAATCTTATATTTTTTTATCGCGCATTAGTTTGTAAAAGTTTAATATCATGATCAAACTGTTCTATAGTCATGCCCATTTTTTTGTAAGTCTTTTTTTTATTTTTTTTTATGATTCAAAATATATATATTATGTGCCCCACCCTCGCACACAACTGTCACAACCAACCAATACTTGGGAGTCATATCCATATTATCTATTATTTTTAATTATTCATTAAAAAGTTCAAAGATTATATATATTTGAGTCTTACTTATACACCTATTTTTTTTTCATATTGTATTAGTTTAGTATAAGTAAAACAATAATTAGTTAAAAGTTAAAGCTTCAAGAGGTTGAATTTTATTTATATTTTTTTTATCGCATATTAGTTTGTAAAAGTTTATGATATTATGATTGAAATATTCTATAGTCATGTCTATTTTTTTGTAAGTCTTTTTTTTATTTTTTTTTTATACGATTCAAAAGCTAGTTTGTTTAATAAAATATTAAGATCAGATTTTATAAACTCTGCAAAAATTAAATAGTTATAATATTAAGTTAAAATTTTATTTTAATTACATTATAAAAATAAAATTTAAATAATTTAATATAAATATAATTTAATAAATTTAATAAATTTATTGATTTATAATAAATAAAATATAATAAAATAAATAAAATTGAAATAAAATTAATAAAATTTTAATAATATATACACAAATTTGCTAATAAATTATACTATTTTTAATATTAAAGCAAGGTTAGTATAAATAAAAATATTTATTACATTAATTTATATTATTGATCAGATTTTTAATCGGTCAGTCAAGGGTCTCTAACTGACTGGTATTAGTTATGGTTATGATTAGTTATGATTGGTCATAACTATTTCTAAGTAATTTAAATATATATATTATTTATTGAAAAATACTTTAATTGTAATCACTTATTTATTCTAAAACAGATACTCATAAATTAATAAAAAAAACTCTAATATATATTTATTTCGATTATGATATCATTAAACTTCTACAAACTAATACGTGATAAAAAAAATATAAATAAGATTCAACTTCTTGAAGCTTTAACTTTTAACTAATAATTGTTTTACTTACACTAAAATAATACAATATGAAAAAAATATATACATATAAGTAAGACTCAAATATATATAATCTTTGAACTTTTTAACTAACTATCAAAAAATAATAAATACTATGGACGTGACTCCCAAGTATTGGTTGGTTGCAACAGTTGTTTGCAAAGTGGGACACATAACACATATATTTCGAATCGTAAAAAAAAAATAAAAAAAAAAAAGACTTACAAAAAAATGGGTATAACTATAAAACAGTTCAATCATGACATTAAACTCCTACAAACTAATGCGCAATAAAAAAAATATAAATAAGATTCAACTTCTTGAAGCTCTGAACTTTCAACTAATAATTATTTTACTTATGAAAAAAATATATATACATATAAGTAAGACTCAAATGTACATATTCTTTGGAACTTTTCAACTAATAATCATTAAATAATAGATATTATGGACGTGACTCCCAAGTATTGGTTGGTCATGACAGTTGTGTGCAGGGTGGGGCACATAACACATATATTTTTTAAATCATATAAAAAAAAATAAAAAAAAAGACTTAAAAAAAATTGGCATGACTATAGAGTGTTTGATTATGATATTATTAAACTTCTACAAGCTAATGTGCGATAAAAAAAATATAAATAAGTTCAACTTCTTGAAGCTCTGAACTTTCAACTAATAACTATTTTACTTATACTAAAACTAATACGCTCTGGAAAAAAATATACATTTAAGTAAGACTCAAACATACATAATCTTTGGAACTTTTTAACTAATAATCATTAAATAATAGATACTATGGACATGACTCCCAAGTATTGGTTAGTCACAACAGTTGTGTGCAGGGTGAGGCACATAATACATATATTTTTCAGATCTATAAAAAAAAATAAAAAAAAAGACTTAAAAAAAATTGGCATAACTATAGAGCATTTGATTATGATATCATTAAACTTTTACAAACTAATGCACGATAAAAAAAATATAAATAAGATTCAACTTCTTGAAGCTCTGAACTTTCAACTAATAATCATTTTACTTACACTAAACTAATACAATATGAAAAAATATATACATATAAGTAAGACTCAAATATACATATCTTTAGAACTTTTCAACTAATAATCATTAAATAATAGATACTATGGATGTGACTCCCAAGTATTGGTTGGTCATGACAGTTGTGTGTGGGGTGGGGCACATAATACATATATTTTCGAATCTATTAAAAAAAAATAAAAAAAAAAACTTACAAAAAAAAAATGAGTATAACTATAGAGCATTTGATCATAATATCATTAAACTTCTACAAAATAATGTGCGATAAAAAAAAATATATAAAATTTAAACTTCTTGGAGCTCTGGACTTTCAACTTATAATACTCAATTTACTTATGCTAAAACTAATACGCTATAAAAAAAAAATGTACATATACCATAAGTAAGATTCAAACAATCTTCAGAATAGGAGATAGAAGAAAGTATCAGTTATTATATATTCTGAGCTTAATATTATTAATTAAGCGGGGTTTGTATTACATGATTTGTACTACCAGCTCACAAGCCTTTTAAGCCAAAATCGAGCCAACCCCAAATCTGGTTGAGCCTAATCGAGCTAGTTTAATTCAGAATACTGTTGACTCTGATTTAGGAATTGGACCCGTTCAGAAAAATCTAACCCAGGTTACCTGTCAGTTAATTGCTAACCTACCCGAGTAAGTACCCAGGTAAAGTATAATTTACAACTAATATGATTTGATTGGTTGAGTTGCTATCATGTGACCAAGAACATAATGAATAGTGCTTGTTTGGATGAAATATTAAAAATATTTTTATTTGATTAGTTATCTTTTTTTACCTGGGTAGTAAAATCTTTACCTGGTTACACAATCTACTCATGGGTAACCCAGGTGACCTGGATACGGGTCCAATCCTTACTCTGATTCATATTCATAACAATAGTCAACATAATATTGTTTTTTTAACATAAATCATATTGGCAAATTTCAAAAGCTTTATGCTTATCCTTCTTAACTAAGATTTCATTTTGACAATATAAATATAATCTATTAACACTTCTATTTAGTGACTAAACATATTTCAACTCATATTTAGCAAATCAAAATTCAGATGAGTACTTGAATTATATAATTAAATTATATTATTTAGTTTATTTGAGTTACATATTTGAATTATGAAATAAAATATTGTAAATTAAATTAAGTCAAAAGTTAAAAATACATGATTAGAATCATAATAAATTTGAGTTATTCAAGTTACAAATTGGCATGTTTAGTTATATTTCCACTTATACTAATTAATAATTTTTTTTAAAAAAGTTTATCTAATAGTAAATTACATATTCTTTTAGATTGTATAGAAAATTTGAATTTGATATTTGTTAAATACAAAATTTTAATTGTATTTTGCCTAATGGATAATTTAAATCAGGTTTTAGATAAATAACTAGTAATTTATAGCTATTAGTATATTTTTATACACTGAAGCAAAAATAGTTATCAAAAGTCAAATTGTTACTCTAGATCAAAAGGTTATTTAAAGTCGAAAGTATTAAATACTGAAGTATTTTAATTTATCAAGTCTAACTTTGAAATTAATAGCAATAGATCATTATGTTATAAAATCATTTGATTATAACATCCAATCAGAATTATGATTTTGTAAATGAGCACAAAATTCATATTTATAATTAATGCACAGTGGTTTAGATATATAACTAATAAAATCGATATCACTTGTATCATAGATATTAGAAATCAAATATTAAATAATATATTAAACTGCAGTTCTATATTGATTAAATAATATTAATTAATGTAAACTCTACTGTAGATTTATATCTCAAAATCAGTAATGCAGAAAATAAATTTTAGCCGGCTTTAAACTTTTTTTATTATTATAATAATAAATCTACTTACTTTCTACCAATTAGTAATTAGAGTCTGATCTATAATCAATATATATAAGAACTTTAAATTGTAAAAATAAAATTTAAATAAAAAATTTAATTAATACATATATAAAAAGAGTATAATTAGGAAACTACAGTGTATGGCAGTAAAAAAGATTGGGTTAGAAAATTTGTTTACTAAAAACTATTGTGTCAGATTGAAAAGAATATTTATAATTAATAAGTTCTAATTTTAAAAAAATATTGTTAAAATAAAAGCAAATTACATATTTTAATTGAATTAAAATTATATAATAATCTCTATGTGCATTTTTAAATTTTACAATTTTTGCATTTTATAAAGCAGTATGCATAATGCATGAGATACATCTCTAGTCTAGTATCATTAGTTGAAATTTTGCTATTCATTATAACAATTTATAAGCGAATGCTATGCAAATTATGTGTAATTTTTTTTAAAACTAATATTGCTAAAAAAGTGCCAAATAGCAAAAATCCAAAACCACTCAGCATTTTTCATTTAGCACAAAAATGACATATATTTGGTATTATATAATTCAACTGTAAATCAATACACAATTATTTAACAATTAAATAGAAACAAATTGGCAAACTTTCGTCAATTAATCAGTTTACTAATGTTATTTGTAAAACAAAAACATTTATTATATATATATTATTAATATTACGATTTTAATTATCAAATTTTATTATAAATTCGATATAATAATATGCAAGAAAAACATAAAAAAAAATATTCAAAAAAGAATAAAAATATTGAAAATATAATATTTAAATGCAAAGAAGCAAAAAAAAAGAAAAAAATAAAGAAAAAAAACCAAATAAAATAAAAAAAAATAAAATAAAATAAAATAAAATAAAAAATAATAGAAGGAAAAAGGTTAAATTTCTAAAGCTATTTTGTTGCTTCTTTTTCAAATTTATATTCGCTTGAACTATTTACACACTTTGCTTTATTTGAAGCCACAAAGCACTCTGAATTTCTCTTGTTTTAGCACTTTTCTAATTTTATACTCTTTCTTTTTCAAATATATTACTGATGATTCATAGTATTTACTATGAACTTGGCTGTTGTTGACTTTTTTACCTTTTCAACTTCACTACTCTTTTCTTTACTTTTTTTTTTAGCCATTTCTTTACCTTTTTCTTACTCTTTTCTTTACTCTTATTTTTACTTTTTTTTTTTTTACCTTTTTCTTTATTTTTTTCATTTTTACTCTTTTCTTTACTCTTTTCCAATTTTTTCATTTCTTCAATTTTTACCAGACCTCTACTTTTTCTTTTTTGAGACTGCTTCTTAGCTGCCTCCTATTCATCAGAAACATAGATCAATTTTGGCAAATATTCAGATCTTGTAATATTATAAACAAATTCAATATCATCATAATTTCTTTTTCAAAGTAGTTGTGTTGTTGGTACATCAGCAAATTATATAAACGTAATCTTACGTAAGATATTACGGCCCGTAATATTGCACAAGAATTACGGTCTGGACATAATATTGCGCAATTTATTACGTAATATTACGCAATTTATTACGGAGTATTACGCAA
>CAJVPY010002518.1:0-15969 GCA_910591965.1 Dentiscutata erythropus | reverse complement strand
GGAAAAAGATGAAAAAAGCAAAAAAAAGACAGGCGAACCTGACACATATAAGAAATGGAAGTGCACTATTATAACCCATGCCAGGTTGATAAAAATTATATACAAGAGCAACATCTGTATATCTCTACTGTAAGACTATGTCTTATCGTTATTTTCCTTTCCGACCCAAGTCCGGAAATTTCTATAAACCTAATTCGTATCTCAAGCAAGTGCTGCCGCCGTCTGTAGACCCGTATCTCAAGCCACTTGCTGCCGTAATCAGGGATTCCTTTTTTGACTGGGACCCATTCCAGCACTTGAATGTCGTATCCATTTTTGGACACATGTTGCTATCTACTGGCCTATCTGGATTTGGAGGTAAACAATGTCGATCTTTTAAAGGGGGTAAGCAAAATCTCCACTTTTTGGAAAAAATTTTGGAAGACCGATGGGGAGATGAGTAATAGTAAAGTAGGAACCACTTGGCTAAGTAAAAGAGTATGAGGCTTCTTTAAAACAGTTGTCTGCTATTCTCCAGGTAAGTCAGATACATATATAACTTCATTATCGAAATGAAAGACCTCTTCCATTAGAATTTTTTGCACAAGGGCACACCCTCCTGCCAGTTATCTTGTACAAGAATGCTTCTAACTTGCATGATAAATATATAGAGAAGTCTCCGAGCCAAAAGAAAAAGCAAGACAACCTGGTTAACCTCTATAAAAACCGTTACTATGTGTCTACTTTAGCTCCAACTCTAGCAAACTTCTATTTTTTTTTCGTCGATAAGGTTGGTCCAAATAATCGTCGGAAAGAGTTGTACTTATCAATTGTTTCTAATTCTATTTATATTCTTATTTTTCCTGTATTCATTTCTCAAAATTTTTCTATACACAAATCTTTCTTTGGTACAATTCTTTTCTATTAGTCTTTTATATAAAAATTTTTTTTGTCTAATATTCATCTTTTTTTCTTTTTTCTAGTTCTAGTTCCATTAAAATTTCTCTTATCTTGCTTGTTTTGCTGCTGTTTTTTCTGTTGAAGATGCATATACTTTTGGGCTATGTGCTTAGCTTCATAAGTTTTATGCTTGCAAGGGTAAACACTAGTTATCCATGTCTGGGTGAGCTGACAGTTCTTTGTGCTTGGATAATTAATTTTCTTTATGACTTGTATGATTGATTGTTTGGCCCAGTAGATATTTTTTCTTTATTACTTTCTCTTTCTTTTTCTTTTTTATAATTTCATTTTTAAATATATGTATATAGAAAAAGTATTCTTTTTCTAATGACTTCTTGGTTAATCTTTAGATACCTAGAACACCATGAAGCCAGTCGGTATCCAAAATAGTTCAAAGATTATGAAACCAAGTTGCTAACTTGCAAGTGTAGCTTCAAGAATACAATCCAACTGAACTGGTGCAGCAGAATTTTCTTAACAACGTTTAGGTAGAAAGGTTACAAGTAGATAGAAATCAGTTAATGGTTCAGGTGAGAGATTTGAAAATGAAGATTGATAATTTAGAGGCAGATATTTTGGCATTATAAAGTATGTTAGAAGGTAGTCAGGATTTTAGTTTGTTTAAGTTGGTGGTCATTTCTATTCTTCTTTGTTCTGTATATTATTTTACTTTCTTTTTCTTTAATAAATTTTTCAGTTTTTAATTTCTAAGTTGTATAAAATTTCTAAATTTTGTTAATAAAATTTTAAGCTTTAAATGATCAAATATCTAAGTTAAATAAATTTTTAAAACTAAAATTTTTAAATATCTAAAAGTAACTAAATTTACTACTGTCGAAATATTGCTTTAAAAATTTTGCCTTTTTCATTTGCTTTGAATAACAATACTAATAAAATATTAAGAACTAATAATTAATTGTTTTGTCATTTCTAATCAATAAGATCATCAGATTTAAGCATGTTTTGTTCATTGTAATTAATAAGGTATACATGATATAATTTCTTAATTTTAAAAAATTTTCTTTTTTTTTTCCCTTCGTTAATATCAACAACAATAACAATAATAATAATAATAATAATAATTATTATTATTATTATTATAATAATAAAATACAACCAACTCTTCCTGACGATCACCTTTTTTCTACAAAAATCCAAAATTCTTAAAAAATACAATCGTCTGTAAAGATAGAAACAGTCTGGGAAGTAGTTCTTAAACTCTGTAACTCAGCAGTTGTTATTTAGAGGTAGTTCTCATATGCTACTTGCTAACTTCCTCAGAGTTTATCACTCACTGTGGGAGCTAAGCACTTGTTGTTTAGAAATAGTTCTCATATGCTATTTGCCGACAAGTCCAGAGTTTATCACTTATCTGAAAAAATAAGGAGAGTACTAGCGCCTTCTTATGGATTCAGTGTGTTAAGTAAAGAAAATATATATTCTTTTATTAAACAAAACAAAGTGGTTTTGTCTTTTTTCTTCATCTCCTCGCTGCTCTTCCAAAATTTCTTACAAAAGTAGACAAAACAGCTTACCCTCTCCAAAAGATTGGCATTGTTTACATCTTCCAAATCTAGACAGTTTTGGCAGACTGCGATCACGTATCTGGTTTGTTTTGTTTATAAACCATGTAATACCAAGATTGGGCCACTTATGTCGTTTAGAAGTCTAGATGATTTAGTCAAAAATTTATTTAATAAGGCAAAGCTTTACACTAGAGATATACAAATATCGAATTTGTTATATAATTTTTTTTAGCCTAGCACGGGTAATAGTAGTGCTAAAAAGACGTACTTTCCTGTTATTCTTTTTGTTTTCTTTTTTTTGTAATTTTTTTTTTTATATTCTCTTTCGTATTTGTTTTTTTTCTCTATATTCTTCTTTGTTTTTTCTTTTTTTCTTTTGTTTTTGTCATTTTTATTTTATTTGTGTTTTTTGTTTTATTATCTCCATTTGTTGTATACCTCTTTGAAGAAGGAGAAATGTTAAAAAAAAAGCAATCTTGACAAAGCTAGCAATAAGCTTTTAGTGATTTTTTTGGGAAGTTATCTAGTAAGTTAGATGCTGAAAAGAAGTGAATTATTGCTGCAGCAGATCGCACTTGGGCACTATTATAAACAACTGAGTGAGTTTTTATTGAAAAGTAGAAGGATAGAAGATATTGAGTTTATTGCAGGTTTTTTGTTTAGAAACTATGTATTTTGATTATACACTCCTAATACAATAAAAACAGGATTGCCAAATTTAAAAAAAAAAAATATACAATAATAAAATAAAGAGGCACCATAGTTATACAAGATTTACTATTTTTAAATTATAATATAAAAAACTCATAACTCTAACACTAACTCTAATCTTTAACCCTAACACTAACTCTAACCTCTAATCCTAATTAGCTTTAAGTAAGACTTTTCTGGTTCTAATAGTGGTTAGATCATCAAAATCGGCTTGGTAGATTCCAAGATATTTGGAGTTAAAGGCACTAATACAAAAATCTACAAATTCACTATTATACAAAGTATTATAGTCTATAATATTTATATTTATATTTTTAAACCCAAATATTTTGGGATTCACAAGGCTGATTTTAATGATCTGACCACTATTAGAATCAGAAAAATGTTCTTTACAACTTTATTTAAAATTAAAAGAATTATTTACTTATTAAAAATATCTTTAATTTTTAAAAAACTAATTTTAGTTTTAATGTTTTTTTTTTTTTTTTGATGATTATATTACAACTTTATTTTATACTATAGAATTTACATTTATAATAAATATGAAATCTATTTATATAGCTATGCTATTTTAAACTAAAGTGTGGCTTACCTGGTTGCCGATTGATACTTATATGTGACTTGCCAAAGTAAAATTGATCTCGCTACTTCTTCTTTACCTGTCTCAGATAAAGAATCTGCAGTTCATCAGCCTGGATCTACAGCCTGTCATGATCTATTTTAATTTTTATTCCAACTAGACCATCTTCTGGTCCAAATCTATTTATTCACTTTATCTGTTACTGTATCAATTCTTTTTTTAAAGACCTCCCACTGGTTTTTTCCCTTCTTATCCCCATTGGGCCTTCTCTTTGTCACATTTGAAAGATCTTCAGGTCTAACTGCATTTTCTTTTCTTGGACTTCTATCTTTCCGAGATCTTTTCTCCTTCTTTTTTTTGGAGTTAATTTGCAGCTCTTTTTCCTATTTTATGACTTCTTCACAGTGTTGGAGCCAGATTTCTTCCTAGAAAAAGCTATGTCATTTGTCTCACTATTTGAGTATTATTAGTTCTATTTCTTTTCTGGTGATTCCTGTTGACTTGAGAGAGGCTGTCAGATCTGTTTTGATTAGTCCTCTTGCTAGATAATTTCTTTTTTTGTGTCTGTCTCCAATACTTCCACTCGCAAATGCTAAGTAAATATTGTCTTGCGAAATTTTCTTTTGAACGGAGGTGTCTAGATTCCACCAGATTTCTTTTGTAATTGAATACTCCTTTTCTGACCAGAGGGATTTGTCAACTTCACATGAAGTTAAATGTTCGAAATTCTCTTCTTTCTTTTTATATTTCCTGCAGATTGCTATTGTGTATAGGTCTTCACGATTTTTCTGCAGTGTTGGTAGAAAGCCACTCAAGCTTTTAAGTTTAAAACTCCATTTCTTGTTTAACTTTAAAGATCTTGATTTTCTATTTTTTTCTCTACTCTACAGGTTTCTGAAGATTTTTCAGTCCTGCTTTTCAACTCTTCTTTGGTGTATATTGTCTTTCTGACTTGGAGTAAATAACTAGTCGACTTTGTAGAAAGTTTGCATGAACATTTTAATAAAGCTTCAGATTGGAGTATCAATTAGGTATTTGTTCTAGGTTGGTCTAAGCGTTATTCTTTGTGTTTCATTTATAGTAATAAAAGTTAATTCGCTTTCTTGAGTATCTTTTTTTGCTGCTTTATTTGCTAAATCATTTAATTAGTTGTCGGCATGTGCCTTTATTTTGTGAAGTTAAATATTTATTCTTTTGGTATTTAGGATCTTGACAATTGTACCAAGAATACAAGAATTTTTTATTTTGCACCAGTTTCTAGTACTTTTGGCTTTCTGGCTTTTTCCTATTACTTGTATTGTTGCTTGGCTATCCGTAAAAATATCTATCTTACTATTGTTCGGGAATATCAGAGTTGCTATAAAAATTGCTATTAGTTTAGATCTAGTTGAGGAAAACCACCCTTGAATTCTAACTTTAAGTTCTCTAACTATTGTCCCTTTACTATCTAGTTGAATAATTCCATACTCTGCTGTGTAGTCTACTAACTGAATGAGCTATCCATATAAAATATCATTTCCTTATATACTATATTTTCTTTCGATGCCTGCATAAGCTCCTGTTGTTTACTTGTATTTTCTATCATATTTTTGATCAAATATGTTTTCCAGCTTTCAGATAGAATTGTGTAAGCTATTTCTGTTTCCTCCTTTTCTTCCAAGTTCTCTTCCACTAGTAGTATTAGGTTTTTAAGGTGTTTAAGGCTGATTGATGAGGCCCAGCCTCCCTCACTTCTTCTTTTGATCCAAGGGCTTATATCTTCTATTTCGTTCTCTTTTATTTTTAAGGTCTTATTTGTGGGAGTTAAACATGATGTGAGAGAGTTGTTAGGTGGTTCATTCTCTTTATTCTCCTCTTTCTATTCTATTATATATAACTTTTGGTTCAGTGGTTTCTTTTGTATTTTGCCTACAAATAGTATTTTGTCATTCTTTTTTAATCCAATTACCCATTCTTTTTTTGATCTTTTGTGAGATAGCTTTCTTTTCTTAGGCTTTATTTGAATCTTGTTGAACTCCTTTTCTTGGATAAAGACTCCCTTTAGCTTTTGAGAAGATTTGTTTTCTAACACTATCTCTTCCAGGTTTCGGAACCACTACGGAGTTTTCCCTATTGTTTTAACTTCTCAGATCAATTTAATTTGTTGCCATGTAAACATGGTATTGTCTTGTCTTGTAGTTATTTGTTCTAGGCACTAAAGGTTGAGGTTACGGAGATGGTGAGCACCTCTTTTTAGCTCTTCTTTGGGTAGTAGCATTCTTATTTCATTTACTGGCTTGTTGTCCAGAGCTATATTCCAGTTTTTTTTCAGCTCTATACTTTTGATACTGATTCCTATATCTTTGGCTACTATTAGTATACTCGTATTGAGATTATTCTTTAGGTTTAGCTTTTTGATTTCTTCATTTTCTATAAACCAAATTGGTGCTGTAGAATGGAGTATGAGCTGTGCATCTTTTAATCTCATTTTAGTAAGGTCTTTCACAAGATTTGGGTTATTTATTCTAATTACTCACTCAGTGATCATGTGTTCTGTGTATCATTGCCACAGAGTGTTTAATCCCCAGATATCTTTTTGCATTGGTATAGAATTAGAAGCGGTTGAGGCCAATTCTGCTTTCTATTTTGCTATTCTTATTATCGGTTAATGAAGTTTGTCACAATCTTCTTTAGAGAGCATAGTCATATTCAGCTCTTGGTAATAGCACCATGTTGTTTATATATTTGATTTGTTCTATAGAGATTTTCTTTCTACTAAGCAAATTAGCCATTTGCCTGATTTTAATATCGAGTTTCTTTTTGATTGTGGGTTTTATATCTGCTGTGGTCAGCCATACTCCAAAATAATGATTTATCTCTTTCTTTTTCTTTGCAACTATTTTTTCTTTTCCTCTTTGAACAGAACTAATTTTCTTCTTTATTCTTCTTTTCATTTATCACCACAAGTTTTGTTTTTTTAGTATTTAATTCAATGTTGTTTATCTGAAAGAAGGATTCTGCAATATAAATTAGATTTTGCATATCCTCTTTAGAGTTTGCTAGAAGTGCGGTATTATTAGTGTAAGCTAAGCCTGCCGCTTGTAACTCTTCTTCTTTTGTTTTCCCCTGTGTTAACTCTAGTGGCCATTCTAATTTTGCTTTAGCACCATAGCTACATTTGCATAGTTTACACAGTAATGGATCGAAGTATATTTTCCAAAGAAGGGAAGAAATTACTTCTTCTTGGTCTATGCCTCTTTTAGGGCAGAAACCCTTTGTTAAGCTGAACTTGGTAATAACTTTAACCTTTCTGTTTGTGAATATGTTAACTAAAAATTTTTTAAGTTTTTCCGGAATCTTAATTCTTTTTAATGCAAGTTGAAGCCTCTTAAGGTCTACTGTGCTGAATGCTTTTTTGATATCTAAAATGGTTATCCACATTTCTTTGTTTTCTTGTTTCACCACTTCTATTAAAGCATTCATAATGTGAATAGGATCCTGGGTACATTCTCCTTGTAACCTCGCAAAGTTTGACCCTCTAAGAATACTATGGTGTATAATAATGTTACTTAGCCTTCATTGGATGATTTTTATAAGTTTTTTTCTTGCTGCTTCAAGTAGCATAATCGGTCTTGTATTACCAAGCAGTAGATCCTATTCTGATAACTTTAGAATAGGAAAAATCATCCCAATTTTAGCATTATTCCTTTTTCTAAAATTCTGTTGAGCAGCCTTAAAAGAAGATTTGTGGCTTTTTTCCCTAGTTTTTTCAGAATTATGTATCCTATATTTGATAACCCTGGGGCTGATTTGTTGGAGATTTTTTGAAGCATTTCTTTCTATTCCTCTAACTTGATTTTATCTAGAACGTTATTGTACCAATTCTGTTGGATAAAGGAAAGTGGTGTGTATTCTTTTTTTCATATTTTTTTTTCCTCCCCAGAGACTTGAGAGTTTTCTTTGAATTGTTTTGTGAAGTAATTTTAGCTTTAATTATTCTAATTTTAACTCTAAAGCTAATAAGTAAATCTTTTCTTTTAACTTTAAATAAGTTGTAGAGAAGAGTTTTCTGGTTCTAATAGTGATTAAATCATTTAAATTGGCCTAGTGGATCTCAAGATATTTGGGTTTAAAAGTGCAAATATAAGTATTACAGACTATAATACTTTATGTAATAGTGAATTTGTAGATCTTTATATTCGCCAAATATCTTGAGATCCACCAAGCCAATTTTGATAATCTAGAACCAGAAAAGTTTCTTCTACAAGTTTACTTAAAAGTAGAGTGAATGTAGATCATTTTCATATAAGATCGTCATGCAAAAAAAATTTTATGCATGTTTTACAAATATACCCCTGATAAAAATTTTTTAAAATATAGCCAATTTTAATCAAAAATTTGTAATACATAGGTAAGATCTTTCTATTTATAATAGTGAAACTTTAAATACTTATGCTATTTTAAAAAAATCTATTAGTATATATCGTAAAATTTGTCTAGGTTGGTTGAAATTTGTCTATGTAATACAAAAATTTTTTTATTTAATCAAAGTTCTAGAATAAATAATTATCCAATCAAAAATCGTAACTACATAGTTATTATACAAAGTATGTAATAACAGGTCTGAGACAAACAAATGTACAGATTTTTTTTTTTTTATTAATTTATTGTAAATTTCAGTACCAAGATTCAGGTTTCTGATTTCGAATTAATTAGCTATAAGCTATATTTATTTTTATTTGTAAGCTTATTTATATAATAAAATATAAATACTTTTATGATCTTAAATTTTTTTAAAGAAAAAGTTCGCTTATTTTATTTTCAAATATCTTCCATTTTACTTTCTGATTTTTGAAATTTAAAACAAGAATAAACCTTTTCAAGCTCCTATTTATTTTCAAAAAAAAAAAATAATATATTATTTTAGAATTGAAAAACTGAAGTATAAAGACACTAAAGGTACAAAATCTAAAGTTCTGATTCTATGTTTCGATCTTATTTAATAAAGAATATCATATTTAAAAACAAAAAAATAAACATTAGTAAGGAGGAGAATAAAAAAATAAACATTAGTAGAAAAAGCAATATAGAATCATACAAGAAAGAAAACATTTGTGACTATATTGATGAGACCAATAGAAAAAAAAAATTATTTATTTATGTCGTATAATAATTCTGGTTTTAATTTTACAAAAAGAAAATCTCAGTCTAAAAAAAACTAATAATAATAAAAATAAGACAATTCTTATCATATAACTAGCTTATAGTAAATGCTTCAAAGTTCCATTCCATGTTCTATGTTCTACATCAAAGATTTGCATACTTTACAAGAAAAAAAATATTAGTAACTATACTAATAAAATCAAGTAAATAAAAAAAGCACTTACTCACATCGTATAATATAATCCTAGCACAATTGCCCAACCCAAGCAATCTACAAAAAAAAAAGAATCAGTTTTAAAAACATAAGAGTAAAGTATAATAATACCAAAAAAAAAAAAAAAACTTATTATATGATTAGGTTATAATGATTACTTTAATTTTCTTATTATAAGCCACGTATAAAGATAAAAAAAAGTATTACTACAGTATTACGAAAAAAAAACTCCCAAATCACATATTTGTAGACTAACTTGTACAACATGAAAGGTTTTATACAGGTTCGATTTCTATATATGTATAGTATGTTATATGAAAAAAATTTACAACCTAATCATATATGAAAATGATTTATGTTCATCCTACCCTTAAAGCTAGAAGAAAGGTTTATTTATTAAAAAGTTCTTTAATTTTTAAAAAACTAATAATTTACTAAAAATAGCAAATCTTGTATAACTATAGTAGAAATAGGCCTTCTCTAAAATAATAATAATAATAATAATAATAACAATAATAATAATAATAATAATAATAATCAATTATAATTAACTCTTTTCAACGATCACCTGCACCAAAATTTTGAAGAAAAAAAAACTAACTTTACAGTACAAAGGCACTAGTTAGTATAACTTCAGGTTATATTAAAAAAGAAAGAGTACAGAAAGATACACTAGCATACCAAGTTTGAAAAAAAACAAACAACAAGAAAGCACTCTAGCTTTAGGTTTCTACATTTTTGACAGATAGTTTTGAAAATTTAGGAAATTGCTCTAGACTCTGTAACATTGATTACTACACGTGACAGTAAACAAAGTATATATAAACAGGTAAACGAATAAACAAACAAGTATACTACCATTTGCAGATAAATGCAGAGAGTACAAGATAGTATAAGAAAACAACTTAGTCACGTAAACTATGTCGGCACACATGTGACAAACAAGAATCAATCAACGTCCTCTGAAGCAAAATGAGAGCAAAAAATAGAAATATACAAAAATCTTTTTGCAAAGTTACTAGAGAAATTCAATGTAGTTAAAGATAAACATAAGAACAAAGTTCTAAGAAAAGAAAGAGAGGTAGCTAAAATGGCAGGAACAGAACCACAGCTAATATGCCTCTTTAAAAATATGATTGAGTTATATGACCAGTTAGAGTTTCTTAGAGTTAAAAATGCTGATAGAAACCAAACAGTAAAGCCTGAAGAGATACTTAGAATAAAAGAAGTTCTAAATGATCAAGAATGTGATTGTGTAGATTATAATGTCTTAGAGAAATTAAATATAAATAAATACGAGCCATCGTACAAACAGACAGAGCTAAGCCTAATCTCATGAGAAGCATTAGCAAAAGAAAAACTAGCAATAAATAAAAAGCTTTTAAACAAAAATAAGGAACTCCTCATGCCCAAGAATGAAAGTACAAATACTATTTAAGAAAATAAGCACACTTTGTGGGAGAAAAGGAAAAAGAAGAGGCAAGATTCACGCAAAAGATAGCAGAACCAAGAAAAAAGGTGTTTCTACAAGAATGTTTTACACTATGAGATATTCCCCTTGACATAAAAGCGATAAGAATATGAAGGTGTCTCCAGTTTTATGGCAAAGTTCAATTTAAATATTGGGAACTTCTTGGAAAAAAGAAAGCAGTATCTTTTATTGTAACTTTCCGAAATAAAAAAAGAAAAGCTCTACTAGGAAAAGCATGGGTAGTACTCTTCGAGGAAGAAAAAATGTTAAGAATATCGAAGGGTGACTTCACAAGAGATATCCTCGAAGATAGAGCAGAGTATAAGGCTATTATCAAGAACATCCCAAAGATAGCGCTAGAAACAATGCCATTAAACCAGCTTAAAGTAGTTAAAGCACAGGCAGTATATATATCTTACAATAGCAACAAAAATCAGAGAAGTATAGCATCAGTTTTCTTTGAATCAGAGGAGGATTTGTATGCAGCCCTAGGTAAAAAAGTATACTATTACAATACAAAATTAAAATGAGTAAAGAATAAAGAGATTGAAAAGATAGTAGTATACACAAAAATGACTTAGCAAATATAGAAGAAAAACTGTCACGAAGAGCTTTTAGAGTAGAAGAACCTTTGGATACTCTGGAGAAAAAGAAAGTAGACAACTTCCGTAAAAATAAGAAGAATGTTAACTTAGCAAAGCAGCAACTTAACCAAAAAAAGAACCCCAAGGATAAGCAAACAGAGATGATTAGCCAAAATGAGGAAGAAAAGCCTATAGAAATCAAAGACATGCTGGCAAAAATACTAGGCAGACTAGAAAAGATTGAGGCCCAACAAGAAATGAAAAACAGATTTAGGAGAAGAAGCCCACTCTCTAGATACTCCTAAAAGTTGCCACAGACGTAACAAGAAGAAAAGGTGGCAAGGCCACTAAGTATGGAATAGAGGAGGATAGGAAAAATAGTAGGGTAGTAACTATAGGGGTTCACAACATAATGCAAGGTAGATAGCTTAATAGATTTTGCAAGAGATAAAAGAATAGACATTTTGGGTTTATGTGAGATGAATATACAAGATAGAGAAGGTATTTGGCAGATCGACAAGGAGGACAAATATTTTGGCTTCTGGGCGTCAGCAGCAAAGGAAAAAAAGAAGGGTTTGGGGGTAGCACTTCTGGTACACAAAGATATTGAAAAATATCTAGCTAGAGTTTTGAAGTGGTCACTATATTTATTGGAAGCAACATTTATCTTTAAAGAAGAAGTGTGAGTTGTGTTGGTGATTTATATACCACCAAACGATAGCGAAATTGAAGAAGAAATCTGCTAAAAGGTGATAAAACAAGCAGAACAAAAGTATAAAAATAAGGAGATGAAATGTATAGTGATGGGAGATTTTAACATAGAGCTGGGAAAAATAAATCGCAATGTAGGGAGAAGAAATACAACTATAAATAGAAAAACTCTACTTATATATAGAGACTTCAAAAGCGCCTTCAAAAGAGTAAAAAATAGGGGAAAAATAACTACAAGAAGAGGCACAAAAAAGAACACAACAATTGATTATATATGGGTCTCCAATAATTGGTTCGAAGACTTAAGAAAATGCAAAGTACAAGAGATGGACCTGGTAACAGAGAGTAATTATGACATGATTATGATATGGTTAGAATGAGAGGATTTTAGATACATACAAAAAAAAGCTCAAAAGAAAAGAGCCAAAACCAAAAAGATATATATAAACCTCCAAAGAATTGAACCAGGTGATTGGAAAGACTTTGTGCAGAAAACAGATGTGTTGATAATGAGCCAAGAATTAAAATGGGTAGAAAGCTCAGGAAAATTAGCTAGCATCTTAAGAAGAGAAGAGGATCAAGAGGCTCTAGACAGAGAGTAGGATATTATTGAAACTGCAATAAGAAAAGGAGCCAACAAGACTCTCCCAAAAGCAAGACCCATAGTGGAGAAAAAACCAAAGGCAGATTTGAACCCCTCCCACAAACTCAGAGAAATCGCTAACAAAGTTAATAAGCTTTGCAAAAAAGCCAAAAAGAAAATGTGCAAGTAATAACAGAAGAGTTAGTAAAAGCTTTAGAAAATATAAATATAGCAATTAAGATGGAACTAGAGGAAGCCCCAGTCATATAGAGTCACACATGGTCATGTGACATCTACAAACAACTAGAGCAAGTGGCAAAGACTAAAAAAAGATATAGAACAAAACGAAATTAGTGGAAGAAGAGCATAGTATTAAAAAGAAAATAAAAGAAAGGTGTGAGAATATCTCTTTGAATCAAAAAGTATGCTAAAT
Source organism: Dentiscutata erythropus (assembly GCA_910591965.1). Classification (NCBI taxonomy): domain Eukaryota; kingdom Fungi; phylum Glomeromycota; class Glomeromycetes; order Diversisporales; family Gigasporaceae; genus Dentiscutata; species Dentiscutata erythropus. Next base: position 3,075 of record CAJVPY010002518.1, on the reverse strand, counting down.
AGTATACTCGAAAAACCTTATCAGAGAATCAAACTAGATAGGGTATTTGAGAAAACCGAAGATGATATCTTCTTAGTTAATAGTGAAATAGAGGTTATAGGAAAGGTGGAATCTTTCTTTGAGAAGCAATTTAGAAAGAAAAATATAGATAGAGTACATTCTAGGCAGAGCAGTATAGTCCTATAGAGAATATAGACGAGAAATAGTACAAAGAGATGTCAAAGAAGATAACGGTAGAAAATTGAAATGAAGCTTTACAAAAGACATGAAACAACTCCGCTCCAGGCCTGTTGGGCATTATATATCCAGTTCTCAAAAATATCGGTACAAAAACGAAAGAAGCTTGTATAAGGCTTTTTTCAAAGTATATAAAAATGGGGAACATTCCATTAAAATAGAAAATTGGAGTTTTATATCCAATTTCAAAAAGAGAAGACTGGAACTATGAATTAAACAACATATGTCCTATTATTTTACTAGAGAATGTCCGGAAAGTTCTAAGTAGAGTGATAATAAAGAGGCTAGGACAAGTGCTTAAAAAGCACGACATACTCAAAGGTCCAAACTACGCGGATCTTACAGGTGAAAGCACAGAAGATTCCATACATATCCTGAGCTGTATTGCAAAAAAGCACGAGAAAAAAAACAAGAGTTGTGGATCCTATTACAGGATATGCAAAAGACATTTGACTCTGTAAGCATGACCTCACTAGAGTTAGCCCTTAAAAGAATCAAGATGTCGACAAACATACGAAATTACATTATTAGCCTGTATAAATATAAAGAATTAGAAGTGATAATGGCATATGGAAGCACTAAAGTAATTAAGGCAAAAGATGGAATAAATCAGAGAAAGGTGCTGTCCTCTTTGATATGGCATATTTTTTATGATCCGCTTTTGTGCGAGGTGCAAAGAATTAAAGACTGGGGATATGAGGTAGCGGTGCTATGGCCTACAGACTTGAGAAAAAGAGAAATCACGTAGATAAAACAGAAACAAGCTGTAGTGGCGTATGCCGATGACACAACGTGGATTGCGAAGTCCAAAGCAGAGTTGTCAAGAATCTTAAAGAAGGCTAATGAATTTTATAAATTAAACGACATTAAGATAAATGAAAAGAAATTAGAGCTGATTGTAATTAATGGAACCATAAGCCAAAAATACAAAGAATACAGTATTAATAGCGAAAATGGAGTAGAGATAAAAGCAAAAAGAAATGATGAAGCAGCCAGATTTCTAAATGTGTAGATCTCAGAAAGAAATAAGAGAAATTGTGGAACAGGTTTAGTAGGTAACAATATATATATATTGTTACTTACTTACATTAGGTTGTTACCTACTTATGAGTATATATTGTTGCCTACTTATAGGTATATTGTTACCTACTTGTTTTATAGCTACTCATTTTGACCTCTATTAAGCTTGCATCGTCATTCGAGTGACGAACAATTCGCGCTTGCGTTGTCAGATATATTAGTATTCGCTCCATCATTCGAGTGACAAATGATTCACACTTGCATCGTCATTTGAGTGACGACGAATTTGAGTTCACATTGTCATTCGAGCACAGTCGATCGCAAAATTCAAGTCATATCAGCTTAGTTTTGCTAATCGATTTCCGTTATAAATAAATCCCCAGTCACGGCTCGAGTGACGTGCATTTTGCTTTTTATAACACGCACCTAATGATATGACCCGGTTAGACAATAATCGGGTAACCGAACTGAACCGAAAAAATCAGGTGACCCGGTTAAGCAAAAGCTTAACTGGTTAACCCGGTTATTCGGTTGACCCGATATAATCGGTTGACCCGGCTAACCCGATATAATCAGTTGACCCGGCTGACCCAATATAATCGGTTGACCCGGCTAACCCAATATAATCGGTTGACCCAGCTGGCCTGATATAATCGGTTGACCCAGCTGACCCGATATAATCGGTTGGAAACACAAATATCGCATAAAAAATGTAAAAGAAAATTTTTTAAATTTAATAAATTTTGTATGAAATTGTTTATTGCGAATTGGCATGTCATTTATGAGTATTGTCTAGTTTAATGCAATATTTAAGCAAAAACGATTATAACTAGCACTTCATTTATCTTTTATCTAATAATCAGTATATAGATAACTCTAAATCTCTATAATAAATTAATCGATAATCCTATAATCGCGATTTTGCTATCGTTATAGGCCTGTGATCCGTTTTTTTAAATGAAGAAAAGTTCTCAGTAGTTTAGCAAACAACTTCCGGGTAACTCAAGTTAATTAGGTTAGTTGACTCGGTTAACCCGGTTGACCCGAATAACTCGGGTTAACTGGGTCAACTGAATTAGCCGGGTCAACCGATCTAACCGAAGCAATACGGTTAACCCGATTGTATCTGAGTAAGCCAACTCGGTTAACCGATTAGGAATTTTTTACCTGGTTCAAATCATTAGTCCAATGTCCATGTCCATGGACATATTTCTATATGTTCATAGATATAAACATCTATATTTTTATATGTCCATGTCCATAGACGTCTATGTCCATGGACAGTCCATGGACATGTCCATGTCTATTGACAACACTGGGTGTAATTGCTGTAAAGGATGTAATTGCTGTAATAGCGATATGTTGTATCATAACAATAATATAGTTTTAGATTTGTAATAATCCAGTAGTATAGTCTAAACTGCATGATAATTAATGAAGTCAATTTCTTTATATAGAAAACAATAATACTAAGAAACAAGAATAAGTTGTTCAAAGAATAGATTAAATTCGATTGGTGTTTTTATTTCTATAATGATATAAAAAATTGGTCTTTTTTATTTATACTGGTCAAATGCAATCAGAGATCGCACAATTAGTAATTATAATTACCAGTTTGTTTAGCGTGATCTGACATCAGGAATTTTGAAACCTGATTGTAATCAATTAAAATCTGATGATTTTAATTGATTACTATCACCTGATTTTACTTAGTAACACAACTTAAAAAAAGGATAAGTGTGTAATGATAGAAGTTTAGGGTTAGGGTGTTAGTAGAAGTGACTATGGAAATGGAATAGCACTTATTATATGCAAAAT
>CAJVPY010002517.1:0-15970 GCA_910591965.1 Dentiscutata erythropus | reverse complement strand
ATTGTAAAATAGTTTTTTTATATGTTGCACACCGGGTGAAAAGTCAGTCGTGTAACATCGACGGTCGCTCCTGTAGGTAACACCTGATGAACTTAGTAAGACCTGAATATTCAAAAATAACGTTTTAAAGTTCAAGAAATACGGATCCGGTAGTTTAGTACTATATACACAACTGAAAGAACATTCAAAGAAACTTCAGTCGTATCTTATCTGTCCTGTTATAGAAGTATTAAAGAACACAAAGATGCTATTACTGGAGAAGGATGAGCTATATTAAAAAACAATGAGCCCTGATCGAGGTTAGCCTAAAACATAGTAACTAAAACCAATTTAGAAGTTACCCGAGAATTTTATTATGAATATGAAAAAAAAGGGGTAAATTATTTTTCATCGGTACGACTAGATCATTTTATATATTATGAGTTCAGAAGAGAATTAATTGTGTAAAATTTTTTTCTCGATCAATTTATTTGAAAAATGAAGCCTAAAAACATAATATTAATAATTACTTGTTTTATTATCGCTTTTTTGAGTTCGATCAATGCTGCATCATATAATAATAATAATAATAACGAAATTCCAAATTTTATCCGACGCGAACCAGAATTAAATAATGTGCCCAAAAATATACTTGTTTCTTCTCTAGTTGGAGGTAGCTTATGCTTAAACAATACGTTAATCGATTTATATAATCCCTGATCATTCAGAAGTTAATTTCAAAATCTCGATAATTTATCATACCGACAATTCATTTTCTATGCCGACTTAACTAAATCACTATTATTCCCCGTTTCAGTATGTTGAGTTATGTGTTATTAATCACTACTTTTATCGATTTTTTTTTTTCTTATTTGAGTGCCGCCAAGAGAAAACCTGCAGATCTTATTATATAAGATTTGCAGGTTTTCTTTTGGTGGCACTCATTTGTTATTTCCCCCGGAACAATAGCAAATAAAGCCGGGGTAATAACAGACCTTTGCTATTTCCCCGAAAATGTTAAAATGTAAAGGAAAATGTGATAAAAGCAATTAGTAACACGAGAAACGTTGAATAATTCATTTATTCCGCCGTGCCGGGGAAATAATTGAAATATTCACCCCAGCGGCGCACCTATGGGTCGCCCCACGTATGCCTAAAGATCAAAACCGACTGATATGTATAAATTATCATGGTTTTAAATTTAAATCGTTATGGTGTTGAATTTTCGAGATTTTGAGTGTCCGGCTTCTGATAGTTCGAAATCATGATTTTCGGAAATTTCAATTTATGTTGTGTTTTATATTCATCTAGGATACAGTCTTGTTACTCCAATGTTAGAATTAAGTAGGATTTTGAAAGAGCGTGGTTATAATGTAAGTTTTTTTTTTTTTTTGAGAATTGAAATTAACCAATCACGTGACACCAGTTCATTAAATTGCTATTATTAAAATAAAATAGGTAACTTTAGTATCTCCTGGTAACTACACAGCTACATCCGTTGCATATCGTTCAATTCCTCAAGTCATTACCGGTCCACCATTAGATGCGCGTTCGTTTCCGGAGTTTCAAGATTTTTTTACTGAAAAATTTACATATAAACATCTAAATTTCTTAAGAAGAGTATTCTTTAAAGTTTATGTTAAAGGTTTTAATGAATTAAAGAGTGCTGCAAATGACATTAAACCGGACTTATTCATATGTCTTTATACACTAAATGAACCATGCTTTGATTTGGCATGGAAACTAAAGAAACCAGTTGTTGCGTTTGGATCCTCTGTGATGTGTAAGTAAATTAATACTTAATATTTATAAATGTGAATTAAATAAATAATTAATAAATCTATATATATATATATATATATATATATTTATTTATACTTAATATATTTTAGCATTCTCGTTACCATTCTATAAATCTGATCCAATTTTTGGATGTAAAACCAATATGGAAAATGAACCATTTTACGAAAGATTTCGATGTTCTTTAATCATGCCTTTAGTTTCATATTGGAGTGTTAGGCCCGTTATAAATGATTTAAATTATTATAGAGCTAAAGTTGGTGTGGAGCCTTATAATCATATTCAAGGTGGAAAAAATATTCTATATTTGGCTGATAATTTCTTTGGATTTGAGGTAAGCATGAATGAATTATACAAGTTAGAATGAATTATACAAGTTATATATAAAATGAATAATAAATACAACTATATTTAATTATTAATTTTATTGTTAATTTTATTATTAACTTTACTTTTTTGAATTTTCTAGACACCATTTCCTGTACCTCCAATTCATCAAGACATTGGACCAATCATGCCGGAGGTATACCAAGGTTTGACTCCATCAATTGCTGAATTCCTTGAAGCTCATCCTAGAACAATGTATTTTACTCTTGGAACTCAAGTATTCACTACTGCTAAAAATTATGCCACTTTTTTACAATCTTTTGTTGAATTAATTAATCAAAACATTATTGATGGAGTAATCTGGTCAACTGTTAAAGCTGATACTACTGAATTACCTCCATTTATCACTCTTTCGTCAAATATTACAATACCTACTTCAAATATATTAAATAATTTACATCCAAATATTTTTGTTACAAATTTTGCTCCTCAATTTGCTATACTTTCACATGAGAATTTAAAAATTTATTTAAATCATGGTGGTGCTAGTAGTTGTCATGAATCAATGTATACGGCTACTCCAGTGTTAATGTTTCCATTATCAAGTGATCAAGATGGTAACGCTGATAAATTAGTGAATACTGGTATGGCTTTAAGACTTAGTAAATTTAATTTAGATGCTAATGATATTATATTAAAAGTTAAGAGAATATTAACTGAAAAAAGTTTCAAAGAGAGCGCAAAGAGGATGCAACTTTTAGCAAAAATTAATAGCAAACGAAAATATAGAGGTGCTGATTTAATTGAATATGCATTAAATTCTGTAAAATATAGAGGAAATATGAATGATAATGGTGAATGGGAAGTTGATAATAATGTATTATTGAACGATTTAATTACTCCTGATACGAGAATGGGTTTTATTAAAGGAAATAATTACGATGTTTTGGCTGCCGCTTTTCTTATCGTTATAATTTTGGTGGGTGGTGTTAGCTATAGTAGTTGGAAATTTATTGGGAAATTAATTAGAAGTGAAAATTTTCAAACAACTTTAAAATCTAAAAAAGAGTAACAAAATTTTGAATTTATAATTTAATTCTCATTTGTATTATTTATCATCATTAAAGAAAATTATTAAAGGGAAGAGTTAGGCTTTAAAAAAAAAAATTTTTTTTTTGTTGCAATTTTATTTTTATTTTTTATTTTTTTCATTTTATTTAAAAATTTTGTTGCAACGAAAACAAGTAACATAAATCAAAATAATATCCATCATAGAAAAGTAACCAAAAAACTATACTACAAAAGAAAATAAATGAATTATTAGTATATCGAAAAAAAAAAAAAGTGGCATCAACAAAGAAGTTTAAAAAATTTAATTTTGTATTTACCATCAAGAAAAAAAAAATAATAATATTTAACAAGAAAAAGGATAAATTTCAATTTTTATGTTACAATTTTATATAGGCCTGCCTTAATTTTACAAGAAAAAACTAATCAAATTTTCTGACCCCACGTATTCATTGTAAAAATAAGTGTTAAAATGTTTAGGATAAAAAATAATTGTTATTTATGATATTAATATAAATTCATTTTATGTTAATAACATGGCCTTTAGTTTTCGTTAAGTTCAATGAGAGACGGTTTTTTCACTAAACCATTTCCACTTCCACCACTACTTCCAGAAGATAATACATCTCTGGTTAAGTCGCCTAAAAATGAAACTCCCTTATAAAGAAAACCATCAAATCCCGAATCATCATTAGTTTTTTGATTTTCAACATCTAATATTTCATCATGAGGAATATTAATTTGTTTTTCTAATTCGTATTGTTCTTGCGACCCAACATGCGTTGAAAGCGTTGAAAGCCTTGATGGATTAAAAGATGAAGATGCCGGAGTTGATGTAGATAATTGGTTAGTTGATATACTAGATGTACTGGACGCTGATAATGGTGTGCCGCAGTCACTTGTACCACTTATAGATGATTTCCTCGATTTTCCTGTAGGCAACTTTAATAAAGATGGCTTACGTTTTTGCAACGGCCTAACAGGGGGCTCTTCAATTGGTGATGGTTTAAGAGATGATGCTGATTTTTTCTTTAAAAGTGATTGTCGTTTAACGTGAGTATTGATCGTCAAATCAGGTTTATTACGTGACGTGGGTGTCAAAGCTGATGAAGTTTCAGTAGGTTCGGCAGTAATTGTTTGTAAAACAAGAGGCGAAGGAATATTGTTACTATTTGCTTGTGAATTAATGTCAATATCATCATCAAAAACTACAGATTTACGATTTTCTGATGTTATTTTTCCGGAAGCAATGTCGTCAAGATTTCCTGCAGAAAGACGTCGGATGTCTGCTCGATTATTACGTGCCTCAAAATAACTTGTATCTTGTTCATCTTCAGGATTAGGTACGAAAGGTGCTGTTTGTTCACGAATATTTTCCCAATCAATTCCGTTAAAGAAAGGATGCGCTTTAATTTCATCTACGCTAGGTCGTTTTTCAGGTGTTTTATTTAACAACTTTGAAATTAAATCTTTGGCTTCTAAAGATAAAAATCCTTCAGGTGGCCATTGAATATCATTATCTAAAATGCTTCTAAAGATTGCTTGTGGTGTATCATCATTAAAAGGAGGAAATCCAACAAGAAATTCAAAAAGACATATACCAAGAGACCACCAATCTACCGCTGTTGTGTGTCCGATACCAAGAAGTAATTCGGGTGCAAGATAATCGGGTGTACCTAAGAGAGCTTTAGAACTTTGTCTATTCTGCTTTTTTAATGATTTTGATGATGACGTTTGAGTACTAGTATTGGTTGATGATTGGGATTCTATACTATGAAAGTTAATATGGACGGAAGTTCCTGTGCTTTCATTGGGAAAGACAGAAGAAATTGGGCGATGACCACTAGGGTTAGTACGAAAATCCACGCTGCCAGCTCTCATACTCTTTGACTTTTTATCAGGCCTATTATTTGATTCTCCTTCTTTAACGAATGTAATACTGCTTTTTTCAGGAATTGATATCCTAGACAAACCAAAATCAGTAAGTTTTATATGGCCTTCAGAGGTAATAAGCATATTATCAGGCTTCAAGTCTCGATGAGTTATTCCATTTTTGTGAAGATATTCGAGCGCTAATACAACTTCTGCTGTATACATTCGCGCCATGTCCTCTTCAAACCGTTCAAAAGATTGAAGAAGAGATGATAAATCACCACCAATTAAATATTCCATTACCTAAATTGTTATAAAAAAATATATATAAACATATATATATTAAGTATGTGGATCGATCAATAAATAACAAATAAATAAATAAATAATAAATAAAATAGATAAATAAAATAAATAAATAAAATAAATAAATAAATAACAACTTACCAGATACAAATAATCCTGGCTTTGAAATGCGTAAAACAGTTTAACCACAAAAGGAGTTCTTGTCAAACTAAGAACTCTTCTTTCTGCAAGTACATGATTTACCATATTCTTGCGCACCATATCTACTTTTTTTAAAATCTTTATCGCATAAAGATCACGAGTTGTCTTTTTTCTTGCAAGGTAAACTTTACCAAAAGCCCCTCGACTAATAGGTTTTATTATTTCAAAATCTTGAATACTTGGAACTCGAGTTTTAGCACCCTGCAATATATGATATTTCGTTATATTATGAATATTATTAAGAAGGATCTCAAAGTATTTGCTTACAAATATTTACCATTTTGTCACCATTAACAGATGTACCATTAGAGTTGTTAGAGTCCTTATACGGTGAGTTATTACCACGGCCATTAACTCCACGTAAAATAGCAGTAAACAATGAAATCAATTTTTTCCCACTACGTGAAGGACTATCTGAATCTAAAAAAAAAATATATATGTGGAGTTTCAATTGTAAACATCAAAAAATTTCTTTAATCTAATATTACCAAAACAAATATCGACATACCATATGATATTGATCCAGCACTCTCTTGCCGCCTATGCGATAATGCTAGATCTTTTTGACCAGTATTGCTACGTTGACGATAAGTACTTGAAGGCCTTGATAAAAAGTTTGATGATGCTTTACTTGATGCAGATGTTGACAACACTCGGCTTGATATTGATTGCTTTCTAGCAGTTTTTTGAGGTATTTGTAAAGCTGCAGTTTCCATCGGATTTGTTGTAGTAACTGAAGAGGGAGTGCTAATAGCCAGTGTTCCGCTATTTGAAACCGTTTTAGTTGACCGTAATTTCCGGAAGTATACTTTCAATGTTTCATGCTTCTCTTCAACCTAAAAATGTTAAAAAATATTTAAGTAATCTATAAAAATTAATATTAACATTAAAAAAAATAATACCTACAACATGAAGTAATCGATTTCCATAAGTCATTAGTTTTTCATCTCTCGTAGCGACTTTTTCAATATCTTCGACCAAACGTCTTAATTTAGTCGCATATTTTTCACTTTTTCGAAGTGCCTCTCGACGGTTTAATGTCTCCTTAATGCCAGCAGCTCTGAATAGAATTAAAACCGTTAACAATGAAATAGTATATTACAAAAAAATTTTCAATATATAATAAATAATAATATAAAGAATATTACTTTAATCCGATTTGTTCCATTAACTCGGCATCTTTTATGTTATAATAATCTTGGAAAGATGGGTTTTTTTCCTAAATAAGAAACAAAAAGGATTTTTCCATCATTAAAAAATTTTTTTTACATTGTAAGAAAAATTAAATTTGATAAATAAACCATACTATAAGTTCAGCCTTTCGTTTCGAAACATCGCCAACTAATCTGCTAAGTCTACCATCACATTCTTTTAATTTAAATGCGTATTCAGTTGTGATGGCACAAGTTTCAGAATGTGCGGCCATCTCATAATTAGGAATCATTTCCTCACAAATACGGCACAGTATATAATCATTTTGAGGTTGATATGGAGTTGCAAGACTGTGACTACCGATAAGATTATTATCGCCTCTTAATTGTAACGATGAATTACGGCGAGATATTGCTGTTGATCTTGAATCGATAGAAAGTGAACGTGATTTTTCTCTCGGTGAAGGTGGTACACTAATGTTGCGAATGGGACTTGACTGAATTGCCGTTCGAGTTGGAGATCCAACAGGAGATGCTGCAGTCGATGATGAGGGACTCTGAAACGCATTCTTTAGCGACTTTAAAAAACCAATCACCATTTTTGACTATAAATTTAAATGATTAAGTTAATTAATTAGATCATTAATTTTTAAAATGTAAAATAATAGATTTACAATCAATCATAATAAATTACTTTTTTCGATTTTTTCTTCGATTCCGAATCCACATCTTGTTGTTTTTTCAATATTATACCATAATCAATTTCCCTATTCATTTCTTCATGAATCATTTGATCTACTTGTTTTCTTGTTATAGTATAAGTAAAAAGTTCTTCTGTATTTGTTGGAGGAGGGACATACATTATTGGACTCTCAAATACAGCTTCCATAGCAAATTCACGATGTTTTTCAAGGGAATCTTTTGCATGTATCTTTGGGGGCATCAAAACATGACGAGCCAATGGAGATGAAAATGTAGGAGGTAAAGGTGAATTTGATTTTCCATCAAATTCAGCAGAAGATTTACGTCGTTCTTGTATTTGAAATAATGTTCGTGGTGGGGAGTATGAGGAAGGAGTTAAAGGAAGTGATGGAGATGATAATGGTGAAGGTAATAACCATTCATGACCGGATACCAATGAATCATCTTTTATAACACCTTCTCCTGAAAGTTCAGGATTTGTTTCAGCAAAAGAATGTTTCTATATTTAAATGAAAAATTTAATTAAGTTTAAAAAAAAAAAAAAAAATCAAAACAAATGCAATTTATAAAAAAAAATTGAAAACATTACCACAGCCTCAACGGCTCTTGCTACATCCGCAAAAACATAAACTAATTTTGTCAATAATTCTTCAGCATCGGCATTACCAACAGCCATTTTTCTTTGTGATTCCATTAGTTCTTGAAGTTCTTTCATGATTTCGACAGCAACATTAAAATGTATTAAATCATTAACAGCAGTCTTAAGAATACGACGTGCAATACAATCAATTCGCGTCAATAGATGCGTATGAGATGAAGCTAAGAATAAATAAAAAAGAATAAAAGTGAATATATATAAAAAAATCATTAAAAAAAAATAAAATAAAATAAAATTAGATAAACATACTTAAAATTGTAGGAGGCCAACTATAAGAACGTATCATTCTCTTTTCAGAATATTTTCTCTTTGGAAGAATATTCCTTGGTTTATTATCACCATGTAATGATATAGATTCCATTTTATTAGTAAATTTATTTTTAGAAAGTTCATTGTTTGTTTTTGATTTATTATCCAATAAAGTTTTATAAGGAGGAAAAGTCTCATCATCTGTATCACTAATGACCACAGTTTTACCCAAAACTTTTTGATTACTGTTCTTTTGAGAATGAAAAGATACCCGTTTATTATCATTACTATAAAAATTGTTACCCTCATCAACATATAAAAGTTCACCTAAAAGTTCTTGATATTGATAAGACTTATACCAATGATCTAATATATTCTCAATACTTTTATCAGCACGACGTTTTGTTTCTTCGAGGTCTTTAAAAAGTTTTCGTTTAACTTTTGGATAAGTAAAATCAGGAGTACCTTCATCAATAATATGTAAATTACTAAGACGATTTTCTTCAGCGTCAACAGATAAATCAGGAAAAAAACGAATAGCAGGAGATTTTTGAAAAGAAGGTTTACGCCTTACAGAAGAAGAATAAGCAATGGAAGATTGTTCATCATTTGTAACATAAGCATCAGAATCAGTTTCTAAAGAATCAGTCTCAGAATCAGAATATAAAGTACTACTTGAAGGATAAGATTTTAAATTTAATAAACGTTTAAATTGGGAATTTACGCTACTAGAACGGCGTGAAGAAGTTGTAACTGGAGAAGGAATAGAATGATAATAAGAAAGGTTATTGTTAATAATATTATTAATATGTTGTTGTTGTTGTGATGAAAGCGAAGTTTGAGATGGTTGAAATGGTTGCTGAGATTGAGATAAAGTCGGAGAAGTTAAAGATTGATGTAATTTTTGACTGGTAGATTTTCCAGATAATACAAATAACGAATGATGCCTTTCTCTTTGATAAAAAGGAAAAGCATGATGACTTGCGCCACCTGGCGATAAAGAAGTAAAATATAAATTGTTCAAAGAACTGCAGCTTGAATTTGAACCAGAATTCAAACCAGAAGTTGTACTAGTATAAGGAGAACCAGGAGTTGAATAATCAAAGTCTTCAAACGAAGACCTATTACTTGCGTCACTCTCAGTAGCCGGGGACGTATTTGATTGAGATCGAGGTTTATAAGATAAACTTCTTTTGAGTAAACTTTGACTAGAAGAAGAAGTAGAAAGACTTCGACGAGTTCTTCTGTGTTTAGCGAAATGATCTTCGGGACCGATAGCTTGTTGCACAGTCGGAGCCATTAAAGCGGAATTTTGGGAAAGAAAAGTTATAGGGGTAGATAGAGATGCAGGTAAACTACTTGGAGTAATACGTTCACCTGGAAGGGAACGTGAAGTAAATGGTCTCCGGGGCTCTTTGTCCATAGTGTCACTTGGAACACTATTTATGACTACAGAGTATATATGTGTAGATATATATAGTGGAAGAGATCTTGAAGGGTTCGGTGACCAAAAAATTAATGAGGTTGAAAAAAAAAACGAGTAAAAGAAAAAAAAATATATTTATATATATTATTCTACAGTATTCCTTTTTTCAATAAAAAAAGTTCCCCCTTTCAGTAAAGTTCATCGCTTTGCCGAGTATTTTTCAATATTTTACCTGAAAAGGTTGTGAGGAAACTTCGGCCGATTTCACTACTCTATTTATTACTCACATATAAAACAAATAATTTACTAAATAGAACTTGAAAAAATATTTACCGAAAATATATTTTAGATTTAAATTGTCCCCTTTTTTATGATCATTGGGAGACTTCTCTTTCACTATCTGCTATAGTCTTTAAGTTTATAATTATAATTCACGTATATTTCAGTATTTGATATACTTATATGTTAGAAAGACAAAACCAATTAAAAGGACACAAGGCACACGTGATACCACTGTTTGGTGAATTTCTTAGGTTACACGACAGTGCAGATAGTGAAAGGGACCAATATTTTGACATCCATAATAAAATTCAATACGTATCCGTTCTTTATTTCTTGTTTAATCCAATAATAAGTTAAGGTGCCGTTTAAGTGAAATTTGGGAACATTATTCACTACAAACTATTAATAGTAAATGTACATCGGTTTATACTGTGAAAATGAAACTTAATATAAAAAAGGTGTTCTGTAAAGAAAACTTACTAACCGCCCAATCAAGTGAGTGTGTAGAATTATAAAGTTTATTATACTGTATCGAACAGATTTATCTTAATTTTATTATAGTACGTAGGAGTTTGTTATACGTAACGAAAATCTTTAAAATTTACTTATATTGTATATAATATACTGTATTAAGTAATTTTAAAAGTTAATACGTATACGTATACTGTACGTATAATTATCCAGAGCAAGATGAACCACTACATAAGTGAAAATCAAAAAATAATACTGAACCAATAACGGTAAAGGCTGTAATCTCATATTATACGTACAAAAAAAGAATATATACTAACTTTTCTAATCAAATATAACTATAAAATTAAAACTTTAAAATAAATCTAGAAATACACCCTCCCAAAACCGATCCTGTCAATTGCTATAACCGATAAAAAATTGATCCACCATGTCTGTTCCATAATTAAAACCCGATAACCTGCCATTTCTGATAACCGATACCCAAAAGACCAGATATCTATAAGATATCGGTTTTGACAGGTAATATAAATCGATTTGACTGGCTAAGATCGGGTTTTGTGCAACAGATTATATATATAAGAAATATAATCCAGCCAATTATATTTATTTGTGATCATGTGACAGCAGGCCATTGGTATTTTAAATCAATTTCTAAATCCGATAACCTGATACAAAAGCTGTCTACCATGTGAGAGGGTGTACTGTAATACATATCAGGTATGTAGTACGTATAAATTTTTATCGCATAACTTATATATTACATATCTAAAAAATTATTGCATTTTTAAACAAAATCATATCTTTTAAAGTCTAGCATAAATTTTAAACAGTATTAACAAAATGATAAAGAAATTTAAAGAACTAGAACAATTACTGTGGAAATAAGTATTCGCAGTAATTAATAATTATAATCCCCGTGCTCTTGGCACAGTGATCGGGGGCAGATCGGTCATACGAAATGCCAAATGATCTGTTTATAAAAGAAAAAAATAAATCCGTTATTGGATGTTTCGCATCCAATAACAGCGCACCTGTCTTTGAATTTAATGTGAGCCCCTTCGGGGCCCAGGTTAGCACATTAAATTCAAAGACAGATGCTTCTTTATTTGTCGTATAAAACGTCTATACTGAGATTCTTCTAGTGTTGACATATTTAGATCTGACAAATATGAACATGAAGTAATCTAAATAATATCCATGTTCATATCTCCTTTGCCGAATATTTCAAAATATTTCAGGCATTTACTCTTATTCTATTCAGAATATCTCGGAGTAGCAAGTTAACGCGTTTAAGTGCCTTATATCTATAGAAAAATACAGTATAAATATATAGTTTTATTTACAATATATTAAAAAGAAAATAATGCAAAATACCAAATTTTAGACTTTTTTTTAATTTTTTCTAATAATATTAATTTGTATTATTTTTAATCTTTATATTTAAACTATTAAATATAAAACTAATTTTATACAAATAAATATATTTTATAAATATAGTATATACTTGTATAGATAGTACTGTAGTAATATTTGTATTATTATTAGATTAATAATTATTATATATACTATATATATATATAGTATAATATTTTTTTTACTATATTATACTTTTTTTTCTTTCTTTTATAAATATAAATATTTTTTTACTATATATTTAAAAAGAATTTATTTAATATTTACCATCCTAAGAATTTCAAAGTTATGGTACAGTTTTAGAATAAAAGAGAAGTTTTATATAGATTAGATATAAGGTCTTGATTTCAATTTTCATGAGGTTTTCAGGCCCTATTTGGGCTAGGCGCTGATAAAAGGGACGAAATTGACAATTTTTTCAAAAGATGTTTTTTTGCATAAATCATTTTTACTTAAGACACAAAAGTAGTTGTGTTAATAAAATTTTGCAATATAGCTTCTCAAAGTTTGTATTTTCTTATGATTTATTATAAGATTTACAACATAAAAATTGATTTTCCGAAGATCGTCAATTTCGTCAGAATCCGACTTTAATTACTTGGTACGTTTTTGAGATATAGCACCCCGGTGAATTT
This sequence comes from Dentiscutata erythropus, assembly GCA_910591965.1. Taxonomy (NCBI): domain Eukaryota; kingdom Fungi; phylum Glomeromycota; class Glomeromycetes; order Diversisporales; family Gigasporaceae; genus Dentiscutata; species Dentiscutata erythropus. The sequence goes on along the minus strand of CAJVPY010002517.1, from coordinate 3,427 downwards.
CACCTCTGGTGAGCGTTAAAATCGTCCATTTAAAAATTTAAAATATATTACCTTATATATACAGTATATAGTTTAAAATGCTACTATAGTTGACTCCCGTTACAATAGAGTAATTACACGATACGAATCTGCAAAATTATAGAAACTAACGCTCATATAGTATAGATTTGAAAATCGGCCTATACTATACTGATCTGCGAAACTACTGAATTTACTGAAATTAATTTCTAACCCTAACGTAACACCAGATCAGTATGGTACGATTTTAAAATTTAGCCTGCTCGATACCTCATATCATACTGATCTGGTCAGTCGTACCATAATCTTCGTAACTCCTGGCCTATCTGCTATACTATACTGATCTGCCCACCTATAGGATAATTCGGATATATCCGGATAATCTGGCAAGCATAATTATCCGGATACCATTAGTAAATGGATAGAAATGGATATCCGAATAAATTCAGATCCGGATATCTTATAATTATTAAACGGGAGTATTTAAATAAATTTTTAAAATTTGTATAATAATTCTTTTAATTAAAGCTAAATTAACAAATATAATTTGTATTTGATAATTCTTTTCTTTAATTGGAACAATTAATTGCTCAGTATATTAAAGGTTTGTTTGATAAAAAGTTAAGCTAGTGGTTAATTTAGCCAATATAACTTTTTATTTAAACAGTTATTGTAAGCTACTATTTTTTATTACTGCCTAAATAAAAAGAGATTGTTGCTGTTATTACGATCTAGGGCTTTACAAATTCGATGTAGGCGTGGTGGCTTACTTACGGCATTACGGCCATGACGTAAAGGCGAGTGATGTAGTATGCTACCCTGAAAAATTTCGCTGGCCAATCAAATTTCACAAAAAATCTTTTGTACGAGGTGATCACGCGCTTTACACAATTATGCTAAAATCTTAACATTAGATACAGTGCGTTATTTCGAAATAAGAGTAGATTTTTCTAAATCCAATACAGTCAACCTTCCATGTCTGCGTAAAAGTACATTTATAGAATAGATCATAATCTACATGATAATATCGATATTAAATAATTATTAGACTGATCAAATTATGTGCACTTATCATTATAGGGAAAGTGCACTTATAAAGGGAGCACATATGGAGTGTCGACTGTATATCGATATCATTTATCGCAATTATAAAATTATGTGCTACATTAGGATGCGCGTTAATTCGGGATGCCCATGAGCGCTAATGTCGAGAACATATGGGATCTTTGCTAGGAAAATGACCCTCCGAGGTTATGTTGATTATGTGAATAAATGTTAAATTTGCCTGCCATCTAGTTATCCAATTTGAACGAGCTTTTTTCTATTTTATGGAGCTAAATAAGCTCTATAAAATAAAAAAAAGATCATTCGAATTGGATAACTAGATGGCTGGTAAATTTAATTTCTATTCACAAAATCAACATAGCCTCGGAGGATCATTTTTCTAGCAAAGATCCCATATGGGTTCAACCCCAAACCCGACCTGAATGACTCTTTAGAAGCACTATTTAAATGATTGATTTTTGGCACATCCCAAATCTGCGACAGGTTATGCAGATAATGCGGCGCAGATCCTATTAATAAATTCGAAAGTTTTTTAAAACTTCTAGTAGATTACTCAATAGCTACTTGATCAAATTCAACAAAGATTACTCAGCACTTACATGGTCAAATTCAATTAATTTTTTTTTATTTTAATTATATGAGCTTATAGAATTTAAATAAAAAAATTGATCAAATTTGATTAGATAAGTAACAAGTAATCTTTAAAATTTTTACTTTAAAAAAAAAGCTGTGGTCAAACTTTTTTAATTTTAATGAATATTTCTCAACAACATGCTATTCAAATTCAATCAATTTTTTTTATTTTAATTCTATTAATACATAGAATCAAAATAAAAAAATTTTTGTCAAATTTTAATAGTTATTTGGTGAGAAATTTTTGTTTAAAGCTCAAACAAAAAAAATTTACTTTAGTTTGTTTTTTATTATTTTAAGTTTTTTTTTAACTTTTATTGATGATTTCTCAATAACTGCTAAACCAATTTTAATGAAATCTTTTTTATTTCAATTTTACAAATTTATTGAATTAAAATAAAAAGGATTTGTATCATATAAACCTAAAATCTGATTTTTATTTTAATTGGCTACATTTTTTGTAATTTAATTGGATACTTAAAAAAAGATGTTACTAAAAAAAATAATTGTATAAATTTATATTATTACTAAAAACTAGTATAAGTTTAAAATACAAAATATTAAACTACAGTATATAAAAATTGAAAATTAATTTAAATATAAAATAATATAAATAATTAATAGTGCAGTGTTAATTCAGGCAATTCAAGCAAGCCTAAACCTGAAAAAAATCTACAATGTGGGAAAAAAAAAGAACCAATGTTTGATAGAACAAATACAGCATATAGTCAAGTTAAAAGAACTGCAAATTAGATTAAAAAAAGTTAAAACACATAGTAGAATAAAGGAAAACAAAGAAGCAGACAAGCTTGCAAAAGAAAGCACCTTGCTTTCAACACCGATTTGTTCCAAATAGCCCTGGAATAAGTGAGTAGCAACTAAACTAAAGTTGAATGATCTAAGAGTTAATGATATAACAAAAAGCCTTATTACATAGCTAACTAAAGTTAGTATTGATATAAAATATAAAAATTTGAAAAATATAAACAAGTGAGTAGAATCTGAGCAAATTGAAATTCAATTATTTAGAAGGAGATATAGAAAGATTTAGAGCAAGTAAAAAGCAATACCGTATTTTCACATAATAACGCTCATGAGCGTTATTTAGAAAATCGTGACCTCTAAAAATTTTATATATAACCTCAAAATAATGCCTATGCGCATCCTGAAATAACATGCACCTCTATAAAATAATCATAAAATCCTATATTCTGATTTAGGTTTTATCTATATATAATGATAATACTACTATACAAATGATAAATAGCTATGTTCAAGCAAAAAGCTTAAAAGAATTATAACTTTAGACTTATGAATCTTTACTTGATATAACGAAATTATTTGGTAAGTAATTTTTATGTTACGAGATCTTAAAGTAAACCAAAATTTGGTTTTAGCATTGTTTAAGAATAAAGAATATGATATTACAAAGCTTATTTGGTAAGTAACCTTTATGCTATAGGATCTTGAAAAAACAAAATTTGGTATTAGCTTTAAGAATATAATTTAACGATAATGATATAGCAGCAGAATTTTTAGTTAGAGCAGAATGTTCAGCTATTTCTAGCATCTAAAATAGCACTGGTGATATTACGAAAGCAACCAAACTAATTCGATAAAATTTTTTTTTTTTTTTTTTTTTTTTTTTTTTTAATTCTTTGACAGTCTTGTCAGTGCTCAAATACAAATTATATTACTATTAGACTAAAAA
>CAJVPY010002516.1:0-15974 GCA_910591965.1 Dentiscutata erythropus | reverse complement strand
CTTAATAAAAAGTGATATTCATCCGTGTAACAATACGATCATATTAGAAAAATTGCCTAATTGTTTTTACTATGGGTCTATATCGATATTTGTTACAATTAGTCGATCAATCACCCCAACATGGGCGTTATTTTGAGTAAAAACTCAAATTTTAAAATTGAGAGTTTCGAATAACGCCCATGTGCGTTATTACGCGCAAGTACGGTATTGAAATTGACTAAATAATTGATGAGATATCTTCTCAAAGTTTAGACGCGACTTCTACTGTATTTTGATAGAAGTTTTTTTTTTAAAGCTTCGAGCGAAGATATCTTGATAACCATCTAATCAAATTCTTTTATTTGAATTCTATAAAGATGTATAATTCATATAAACAAAAGTTCATTGAATTTAACCTGGTTGTTTTCGAGATATCTTCGCTCAAAGGTTTAAAAAATTTTAATTTACGGATTCTCTAAATTTTTAACGGATTTAATACAATATGGAGATTTTTCAATTAATATTACATGGATAATGACATATAGATAATAACTTCAAAATTTTTGACAAGCACTTTTGGTCAAATAAATTGTTTTCTTATATAAATATTTATTACAAAATGAGATAAATTACAAATTAATTAATAATCTTACAATTACTTTTATTAAGTCACTAATAATTATCATCTAAACTATCTATAATTAAAACCCATATAATATATCTATATTATTATAATTTTTCTATATTTATCTAAAATCAAATTAATAAGGTCAAATTAGCGCATTCTAATCTACATTATTAATAAAGTTAATAACTTATATTATAGTACAGTATAGTACCTGTAGCAATTATAACTAAATAGTATCTTCGACTCGCACTTGAATAATTTTGAAATTTATTCATTAGGTGGTTGAAGCTTCGGTCTCGCCTCGTCCCATGGCCCATGAATTTCACTATTTTGATATAGAAATCAAAGTTAATTTAGATTATTGATTATGACAAACAACAACACAAAAAAAAATTTACTTTTTATATTTTTGTATCCAAATTAACCAATATGGACAAGCAAATGTAATGAAAATGATACCCAAAACATATATTATAGCGACTACGTTTGAAATGTGTAAAAATAATGTTGTCGCTAAAATAAATAATATACAAGTTAATGCAACATTAAACTTTGCCGAAAGACTCTAAAAAAAGAGTATAAAGGGTGTAAGATTTAATGAATAAAAGAATTATTAGTTAATATATATTGATGGGGGAAGAAATAAAACATAAACAGATAGATATTTTGAGAATAATTACTTTTGTGTACCGACGAAAAATTGGAAATAGAGCAAACCATTCAACGGCAAATAACATCAAACCAAATACATGAGAATTTACTTCTAATCTTGATGCTAATAATACAGATGCAAAAATTGCAGCATTTGTTGATAAAGAACCCGGAAATCTGCAATAAATCAAAATAAATATAAAAATGCATCATAAAACCATGACTAAAATCCTTAGAAACGCATTTTGTGACTTACTTAATGTTCGTTCTATTTTCAGATCCATAATCATGAAATAACATATTGGCGAGAAATAGTATCACAGTCAATGCCCAAATAGTATCACTACTAGTGTCTTTCGTTAGTGTTTTTAGGATTGGTGACAATCCCAGTAGTGTCACAAAAAATAAAACAGCACCTTTGGCTGTTTTCCATCCTGTAAAATTAAATTGGTTAAATAGGAAAAAAAATCTATAATACAACATACTCTCGTTATAGTGATGTAGCTTATATCAAGAAAATACTAAATATACTTTAGCAATATCGAATTATCGAATCGAAGCTTAATAATTCCATAAATCAAAATTCTTCACTGTATTGGATCTTTATTATTTCGAGAGTTCATTACAACGAGAGTGCGTTGTATTCATTTTTCATGATAATAGAAATAATAAGTTTAAACTAACTTTTATATTCATATGCAGGATCGGTTTTTGATATACTCTTATCCCAAAATATATAACCTATAATAGTCAGTACCGTCCCACTTATAATTAAATTTTGTGCTGATAGTCTGCCCCAAAAAAGGTCTATGAAAACAGCAATAAATATAACAATGCTGCTTATATGTTGTGAAATAACAGTTGATTCCATAACGACAGTCCAATAATCGTATGCTCTAACGTTGACTTCAATATATAAAATATTCGAAATTAAATAAATAACTCGAGAGATAAGTTAAAGAAATTAGCTAAACAAACCATTTTTTTGTAATTCATCCAAGAAAGTATCATCCACATGGTCATCTGGATAATCTTGCTTTATCCATAATAATTTCCGCCATGGCGGTTTCTTTTCACTTTTAGATGATGAATTTTTTAACAAACTCTACAAATCAAATCATTATTAATTTTTATTACAAAATATTCGATGAATAAAAATTAAATCGATTTCATGCATACCCTCGCACGAGATCTATACAATATTCGTTCATCCAAATCATAATTTAGTCAGCGAAACAATTGATATATATAATAATAATAATAAAATTGAAGTCATTATTATATTTCATATTTTTACCTATCAAAGTCACAAAATTTACACTTTGTATCTTCTTCAAAGAATTGATAACCATCGAAAGGGCAATATGTTATTGTTATTTCGACCATTAAAAATTATGTAATAAATAAATAATAAATATATATATAAATACTAATAATTTTTTTTTTTAGAAGACCAACATTTGGGCTGCTTATATTAGTAAAATTAGCAAACTAGTAGGAACAACGTGATATGATGTATGTATGCTATATAATATCGTACAACTGTACAACAGTTTCTTTGAAACCATTCGGTGTTACCCCTGGCAGATCACATGCCAAAGATCGGTAACGTGCGTTAAATATCTTAGGAAATTGTTTCCCTCTGTAATTTTTAAGATCAGGGCTATGGTTAGGGCAGTAGAGTTTCTAATGGTAAATTTCGCGAGGAGCATTTTTAATTAGGCCGCAGAAGTGATTTCTTAATTAAAATTTTGAGTTATTTCTGGTTTTTTTTGTAAAAAAAATGGTTTCGTTTCGATTGTTTATGTTACACCTGATCTGTCAAAAATCACGGGAGGGAACAATTTTTGCGGGTGCGCCAAATCCAGGGACGCAGAAAACCACAGAATTTCTCTCAAACTACAGAAAACACCCTTAATTACCACAGAATACAGAATACCACAAAATTCTAAAAAAGTCACGGAATTCTAAAAAACATAGCGCAGAATATCACAGAATTCTAGAATATTGCGGTACTTGACCACAAATTCGCGTCGACGCTGGAAATTCCGGAAAGGTAGACAATAAATCAACATAAATTACGAGCATGTTGGGGAGTTACGGAATTATATGTTTAAAAAAAAAATTAGATAAACGCATCAAAACACAGAAATTAAAGAATAACTGCACAGAAATTATAAAATCACACAGAAATTGGTTAAAAAATTTATCACATTAAATCACTGAATTTGTCTTAACCACATACAGAATTTAGTCTTAGGGTGCTCTCAAGCATCTTCCTGAGTGTGAATAGAAAGTGATTGAGATGACGCACAATCATTACAATCAATGAATATAAAGATTGCGATCAATGATTGAGTGAACTCTTTTAATATTACGTTTATCATGTCTCCAACAAACAAAAAAAAAAAAAGCAACCGTTCAACAAACAAAAAAAAAATATTACCATTACCGACAACTTCAAATGTATCTGTTCCAACTACTTCAAGTGTTTCCGCTACTTCTTTAGCAATTCCAAATATGCCGTAACTATATTAATAATTATAAAAGTTATGGCAAACATGCCGTAACTTTTTATAATTATTTAATATAGTTATGGCACATTACAGAAAAGTTAAGGCATTATTGGGACGATTCACCTGCACCTCTGATGATGTAAGTATTTTATTTATATAAATAATTAGTTTTTTCGTTGAGTTTTCTTTTTTAATCAAAAATTATACGTACAATATAAAAAAATAATGTCTAACAACATCGAAACTTATTTTCCCAAAAAAAAAGCGCGCCTAAATTTAACATTAAAAATGCTTCTCTCGAAGAATTAGATGATGAGCAAGCCCGTATACGAATCTATTCGATTATTACGAAAGCAATCTACAAAGATCGACGACGAAAAAAAACTACGAAAAGAAATAAAATTCGACCTGAAAAGAAAACAATTAAAGGCGAAATTAAAAACAAAATTATTTTTTATCGAAACTATGGAAGAAGTTGAGAATACTGAACGTATTAATATAGAATAGTTTTTTTTATTTTGCATGTAATTAGTTTTTTTTTATAATTTTTATTACAATAATAAATGCTTGTAATCTCACTCTATGATAAATTTTGGCCAATCTATAAAGAAAAAAGATGGTCACTAACCATCTTTTTTTTTTTGACTGCGGTAAGGCGCTTGAGAGCACCCTTAATCACCACAGAAAATCACCGTCCCTGGCCAAATCCTGGTTACGGAATATTCAATTCCGTTATAACCCTATTTTGGGGTTTCTTAAAGCAGGGCAGATCATATGAACCAAATTGCCAAAAAAAAGAATCTTTGGAAAATCAATTTTTATGTTATAAATTATAAGAATATGCAAACTTTAAAGAGCTATGCTGCAAAATTTTGTTAATACAATACTTTTGTGCTTTAAGTGAAAAATAATCCTAATCTTATTCTAATTGATTTATGTAAAAAAAAAGGTTCTTTTTAAAAAAATTGTCAATTTGGTCCTTCTAGCTCATATGGTAATTAACCATTCAAATTACAAAAATTTGAATTATTCCAACGAAGCAAATAAAGATATCGTGAAAGTAATTAATTTATAGGGTATACGAGTCTGGTTTAAGTCTGGGATGCACGAAAATAGAAATGTGTCAAATCAGATTTAAATTTTATTATCTTGAAGCTCTCATATAATTAATACGTATAACATCCTTAAATTTTATTCAGATTTTAAATAAATATAAATTTTATAGTTTATGGGAAGCTAGAGATAAAAAGCCAATAAGATTAGTCTCGAATATGAAAGATAAAAATTCAGACACTCAACCTTTAATCTTAAAGTTAGATTTTAGAAAGTAAGTATATGATATAAATAAACCTATTTTTTTAAAATTTAGATTCATTTTTTATGCTTTATCCATATAACACAAGATATAAGTATTAAGATTATTTTCAATAAATTTTGCAGCATAATTAAGTGGTAAATAGAACCTTTTATTAAGGTCACCTTTAGCTGACTGTTTTTAGCATTTAACATATAACTAATAAATAAAAATAAGATATTTTATTTTATTTTATTTTTAATGAAGCTTTGAATTCTAAAACTTACGATGGTTAGATAAAAATTAGTGGTTCTATGTTTGACTTCAAAGTCTTAAGCTGAGCCATTTTTAGAGTTGATCCTTTATTAGTAGACTTGAGGATAAGCTGATGATTAGTTCAGCTTAGCCGTTTGGCTTGCAGCTCAGCTCATCACTATGTGTATACTCTAGTGTTCTAAATCGTAATAATTACAGTAAATGCATTATTTGTTCAGTATCTAACGCTTTAGTTAATACACAAGTGATTCATTATTATCTTCTTATGTAATAATGTAAATGCATTTATCTAATTAAATTTGCAAGTGATAAGTAATTGGTTAATCTGCTCAAATAATTTCAAGATCGTTCTGTATGATTTGACATTCGGGGAAAATTGAATTTGATCCCAACTATCCCGTGTACAATACATTTATTTTAGTAATATCTGTGTAGTCGATAGATCAATAAAATAATAAAAATACCGTAAATTCTCAAAATAACGGGCATGGGTGTTATAACCGTAAATTTTCATATACAAGACCCGGGTCTGTTTCATCCACCAATTTTTAAACCCTTTAGTAGAATCGGGGTAGGGATGGCAAATGTTTTAAAACGTGATTTTAGAACTGATGATTGTTTTATTTTTAATTGTTTAAAAATGGTTTAAAATGTTTTTTAATCGATCTAAAGAATATAGCGCTTAATACTGGACCCAAAATTTACTGGCCAAAATGCAATAATTTTAACTTCAGTTAGATTCGATGTTTTAAAACTTTTTTTAAAACAATTAAAAACATATAAAAAATGTCTTAAAACGTTTTTTTACCATCCCTAACTCGGGGGTCCAGTACTTAAGGATTGGAATCGGTTTAGTCGACTAAAAAAATTTTTATAGTAAGCTATTATGTTTAGTCGACTAAACCGATTCCAATCCCTACTAGCACTCGCCAAGAGGTTACATCATGAAAAGAAAAAGTTTAAAGTGCATACACACTTTGTATTTATAATAGGCATTTTAACTATGAAAAAAACCGCATTTAATTAATAAGGATCGCGGTCTACTATTTTGGGCGATCTTGTATATGAACTTTTACGGTATGAATTTTGGCCCGAATTAACCTTAATTTAGGCCAATTTTCGTAATTTTACCCTGTGAGTTCGAGAATTTACGGTAATAATAATAATAATATCATAATAATAATAATAAAATAAGAATAATATAATAAGAATACGTAATAATAATAATTATTATAATAATAATAATAATAATTCGCCATGTTTATATACTTCAATTTAATGATTAGACCCGAGTAGGTGCCACCGGCTCACCCGCGGGTGGACGGATAACCCGGGTGGAGTTTTGGCCACCCGGGTGCCCATGAACAATAATTGCAATTGCGAGACGCAAGACTTTACTAAACTTCAATCCAAATATACATTTGTATGTATATTAATTGCTTGCTTTTCTTTAAAAAAGAAAACTTTTCAAAACCGGATTTTATATTAGACTAAGGGTGTTCTCAAGCACCCACTCAATGGATCGGAGGTAAATTTTAAACGTTACCATACAAACCATCTTTTTTTATTCAAAAATTTACCATTGATAAAGGACGTTCAAGAATTACTTAGCATTTTTTACGTATCAGGCATAATAAACAATGAATTCTTAGTAAATTTCTACCCGATCTAAAAAAAATTACTATTTTATTTTTGATTTAAAACAAACTGTATACCAAGGATATAACTATAACTTAGAAATATATTTGTATATACAGGTATGCATAATATTGACCCGGGTGACTCATGAGTCCACCCGACGGGTTGCTTTTTTAACCCACCCGGTTTCTACCCGGGTGGCTCATGGGTGACTCGGGTGGCATTTTTTTTGACGGGCCCAATCACTACTTCAATTACATATATTTTTAAGATTTATAGTGTTCCAATAATTAGTTTAATATCAACTATACAACTGTATCGATTAATCAATTAATTTTTCACGTGATACCCGTAATTGGCAACTATTTATAGTGAGTGGCCTAAACGCGACAGAAAAATTATGTAATATGAATCATTTTGTGTCATTATCTATGTATTCGCGAATACTTCTTCAAAACTTACACATTCTTTTATTATACATTTCTGCTTTTACCATTGAAAGAAGAGCTTTACTTAATGCACATGCTTAAACACACACGAAAATTTTTACCTACTGTCAAACAGTTGGCTAGAAAATATTCTACTCCTAGTAAAGGTAATAACAGTGTTATAAATTTATTAAGGTGTAAATATGTAACATAACTTTTTACTTCATAAAATTAGGAGATTCGCTTGCTACGTCCCTTAAAGAACCTGATATTATTCACTATGGCACCTTCATCGGAACAGGAGCTAGTTCTATATATGATCTTGGGCTTACTAATTTTTACTCCGTGAAAAATGGTATTGACCAAGGTGAAACTATCACTCCTCCCTTCTAATGAAACTATTTCTAATGAAACTATCACTCCTTTCTTCTGGAGAACCTACTACAATCCCCTCATCTCATACATCTCCACATACTTCTCTGGATATACTCTTTCTCATACATCTCCACATACTTCTCTGGATATACTCTTTCTACATCATGGCAACCTTGCCTTACCCACATATGGTATCTGAAGTACCATCGAACGTTCACTTATACCACTTAATGAGGTGTTGAAGTAGATTTAATGAAGTTAATAAGTTCACCTTTACTTTTAGAAGAAATTGAAGAAATCTCCACTATAACTGAAATCAATACAAATGAAGGGTGGCATTCTACTTATTTGATACTTAAATGGCTAATTCAAATTAAGATAATATAAAAGAAATTTTTTTCGAATTCAAGGATTGGGAAAAATCAAAGAAATAATAGAGATTCTTGAGTCATCCTATAATAATAACCGATAAGTACAAAATTACTAAATTTTAAGTATCCCATTCAAATATAGAAACTTGATAAACTTGATAAAAAGGTTGAGAAACTTGGTGAGAGGGTTGAGAAACTTGATAAGAAGGTTGAGAAACTCGACGCAAGCATCAGTTATGTGAAAGTGGTGGCTTCAAGAACAGCGAACCCAGTGATATCTCATCACGTGATTAAACACTCGGCCTAAGTTAGGGTAGTGTTAAAGTTAGGTAATATCGATATTATAGTTTAGGCCGATTTGTTAGTGCTAGTAAACAAATGTCACTATTCTTGAAATTGAATTTTAACAATAATACGTATCACACCATCTGTATCAACTAAACTACATCCATTTTATTGATTTACCCGAATAAATGTCCAGTCCTTTATTCTTAATTTGTGCACAATTGACTAATACCACGATAATTCCTTATGATGACCGTGTTGAGCGCCACAAGTGTTTGCTCTTCAAAGGAGCGATGAAAACAAAAGATCATATGTATGTAGAATTACAAGTGGAATCAAAATAACAGTACAATAACCATTCACACGATTGTGTTAAAATAATAAATGGCAAGGCCATCAGACTCCTTTATTTAATTGCCAGAACAAAAATATACAAATAAAAATAAATAATAAATATATAGTACTTATTTCCCCAGATGAACGGGATGTACGTTCCTCTTATTCCTGCTGTTGCGTGAAATTTATACGCCTTTATTTTTTTTACCCATGAATAATATTTAGTTAATCACGGGTTTTTATATCTAATAAAAACAAAATAGCCAATAATATTATACCTCTATGGGGTTCGTCTTTAGAAGAAATTGATTCTGTTTTAAGTATTCGTTTAAAAAATAGGTATTCTACCCTAGCTGAAAGAAATAATTTTATTTTAGGATTTGTCGAAGCAGTTGAAACCGTATTCGATTGGACGAGACGAATACCAATAGTAGGGTGGATTCCTGATCATACAGGATATCATAATGCTAAATTACATAGAATGCGTTTCGTAACGTCGCAAATTGTTAAGGAAGTAATCAAATAAAACCGTATTTTTCTTAGTTATTACATTCTTTGTTACAATTCTGTAATTTAGTTATACCAATAAAGTTTTTTTTTGAATTTTATTATACATGCTAATTATCATAATATCATCCTTACATGGGCTAATTCAGATTTATTTGAGATTATAATAGATTAGTCAGATCAAAGTTTCATTATTTCCTGCAACCCCGGTCATCTGGGAGCCCGAAGGGCCCACAGATGTACCGGTCGTAGCGGCGAAATAAGGGTATCATGTTTTTATAGGAGTTTTATGACTCATAATCACTACTTTAATTAATAAAAAAAAAACAGAGTTTTAAGTTATTTCCCCGGAAGTCCGGAAATAATTTGCATTGCTAAAAGCTCGGGGGTTTTTTTTATTAAAGTGATTATGAGTTAAAACCTCGTCATGCGATCATATAGAAATGTAGAATAATAAATAATATATTATCTCAAAAATAGAAATATATACCGTATTTTCGCGCAGGGATGCAGTTTCTAAAATTGGCCCAAATTAAGGCTTATCGTTATGGGCGTTATTATGCGAAAATACTGTAAGCCTTTTTCTACAAAAAAATTTGATACTTCTTTTACAAAACGAAAAAAACTACATATTTTTATACCTTATTAGACTTTAGAACCTGTTAGAAAAAAAATTACACAATTAGAATTACGTTACCCTAACACAATGCCAGATTCTTTTTTTTTATAAGCAACTACGTTCGGCTATAAGTTAGATCTGAACGATCACGAGATTGCGGAGATTCCGAGTCCCTGTAACTTATGAATTTTGATAAAACTACTTATAAAGAACGTTATAATCTTTCCTCCTATAACCCTTTTAAGTCCCATTCGTGCTTATTCTTATCGGGGATCATATATAATAAGAGAGAGGTTCCTAGGGGTGGCTTAATAAAATTTGGAGCAATTGAACAAAAATAGGTCAAAAAAAAATTAAGCGTTCAAATATGAACGCTTGACGGTTTAAGGGATAATAATTATTGTTAGCTCTAAGGAGTAATTTTTCTAGTTAAAATCTTTAATAAAAACATTAATAGCAAAAATCTCACATGTAACTTATTTATCGTTAACGTTTATTGTAATTTCGGTCGTAAACGGCTTTTTGATGAATTGATCATACATGATTAGAGTTGCCTGCTGTAAGGTTGCAATTTTGCGAATCCATTTTTGCTGCAAAAAGACGTAAGGTCGCAGAATCACAAAATCGAAAGTCTATGTAATGAATATCAAAATTTGCAACATTTCAAACTTTTTAAATATAAAATTTGATGATAAGTCGCAACCCCAAGTGCACCATAAAAAAGCCGCAGTTAATATTAAAAGCAATCAATATATGATCGTATAATTTAGTATATGATTTCTAATTATCGAAATTCTTTGTGTAGTAAACGTTCTCTCTTTGATGCTAGAAAAGGTCCTAATTTTGCGAAATGGTACAAAGTATTGAAGTACTCTAAATGAACTGTAAATAATTGGCTCTATGAACTTTGCCCAATATAAGATTTCTTTTGATAAACATTAATTAATTAATGCTAGGTTTGCGTAACTCGAATTATGCATCTTGCAAATTTGTTTATAAGAGATTTTCAATGCTGTACATCTTTTAAATGACCAAAGATTGCGTTAGTTGATCGAAAAAGCAAACATTAAGGAGCATTAATTGAGTTGGTAAAATTCATATTTAACTGATTTTTTTTGATTTTTTATATAATTTTCGAAAACTAACTCGATCAAAATTGAAAATTTATCATTTTTACGCATTTTGTTATCTCAAATAATTTTTTTTGAAAATTACTCACAAATTTCTTCAAGACGGAGAGAACAAAGAAACTTTGGGATAGTTACAGAAGTAGGAAGTTTAGGTTAAAACAAAAATCCTCACCTACCGTCAACACATTCCCTCCTCGAAAAAAACTAAATGCAATGTCAACACCAGTCACAGTACTATACGAAAAAAACCAAGTTTCGTGTTCTGTTGATGTATCTCAACCCATAAGCGATATTATAAAGACATTATGTATAGAACAATTTAATATTTCGGAACCTCCTAATTTACTCGCATTAAGGCTTCAAGATACTGATGAGTTAATCACTGATGAGGTATTTATTTTAAAGTGTATGCTAGGTAAAACAAAATAATGAGAAATTATTAGTATATAATAAAAAAATGTCTATTAATTAGAATATCAGGCGAAAAATAACAGAAAATGAAAGATTGAAACTTGTATCTTCACCGCTTATTGAAGCTGCCGATATATGTGAAAAATTGGGTTCTACTGATGATAAAACTTTAAAGCTTTCAACATTTTCACTTCAAAAATATATAAAGGTATAATTATGTTAAAATGTCATAAATATTATATTGCGTAAATAATTTACAATGCTTATTATGTGATTACGTAATTAATAGGAAGTAGAATTCGCCGATGAATTTTTAAAAAAGGATGGATTAAAATATTTAATTGAAATAATAAATAATTCCAGTGGTAATACATTAGCATATGCGCTAACATCAATGCAAAACCTTATGGAACATGATCATGGTTGGGATGATTTAGGTTCAGATTTTATAAATAAGGTTTGTTACTTATTATATTACAATATAGTGCTTTATTAAATTTACGTATATTAATTGGTAGAAATTATTTTATAGGTGATAAAAATATTGGTAGATCAAACACTTGTAAACATATGTCGGCCAGCAACTGCCATAATTATAAAATTAGTCACTGCAGATAAAAGTTCCACTACTTCACCAATACGGTCTTATGGATTTGATGTATTGCATGAAGCGATATTACTTCAACCCAATTTTCTGCCTACTTTAGTGCAACGCTTTGCTTCTGCTGACTATGTGTTACGCTCAAATAGTTTATGTTTGATTAATGCACTTATGAGACATGTTACAGATCAGTATTGGGAATCATTTATGGACATGTTGGATAAGCTGAATGTTAGAAAAGCTGTTGTGGTATGTTTAAAATTTGAATACTTTTAGTAATAATTTGTAGGAAATCGGTTATTTTATATTCTTGCTTGAACTAAATAATATACTTATTTGATTTTTTTTTAGCTTTTGATGAATGGAGTTCATGGGGAAGAATTATCAAAACATTTATTAGAATTTCAATCGTTATTTGTTCGACAAGCATATAGATGGAAAAGGACACAAGTATCATTACATATTCCGTCACATAAAATTATGCTAGAAGAAATTTGGAAGTCTGCAAATTTACCTGAAGAAGGTGGTAAATGGAGAAAAGTCGGATTTGCGGTAATGAATTTGAAATTTTAATTATTTAAATAATGTTGCTTTCTTAAATGCTGTACTAATACACTTGTGTATAACATATAAGACGGAAGCGCCAAAATGGGAAATTCAACGCGTTGGGTATTTAGGACTTGATAATATGCATGGGTTTATGAAGAAAAATACAGATGAATATCAAAAAGTAAGATCAGATCGCTAACATTTGTTAGCTAAAGCTTTTGTACATACCGTTTACCACTATATTTCTAAGGTTGCAGATATTAGGTCATCAAATAACAAAAAGCATTGACACGTGGATACTACTACATGATATGATATAAGAGATAATCTGTAAAATGATTATGTATCATACCTAGAGTCTTATTCATGATTTGAATTGGGCATTATATTTGGGTATAAATTAATAAATAATTAAGCCTGCATGGGTGGTGCAATGTTAATCGAAAGTTTCCAATCAAATTTATTGGAATTGATATTCCAATAAAAATATTGGATAACATTGGATAACATTAGAAAATTATATTGGAAGATTTCCAATACACACTTTTTTAACCACCGATTTATACAAAGCTTTCTTTTTAATACATCTTCCAATAAAAGATTAATAATTAGAGGGCATTATTATTGGAAGATCAATGCTTTCCTACCTTTCAATCAACAATGCTGGTACCAGAGTCTTAATCAGTGAAGTATACTATTTCATGTGTATACTATATATTGTGGTAAACGGTAACTGTTAATATCTAAAAAGGGCCTACGATAATATCTAAATGTCAGCTCAAAATTTAAATTATCGTAACTATATCAACTGATTAGCATTCATGTATTTAATGATTTACGTGTAGACAATATTAGAACAAATCAATCGACCTACCGAACGTCGATGCCCGTTTGCGAAGACATCCATCGAAGTTACGGAGTTGCTATGTGATTATTGGGACGTTAGTACAGGATGTAAGAATTGCCTGTATTTCATATATCATCGTATAGTATCCTCGTTATATCTAAATTTTAACAATTTTGAACATATTTTGAAGATACGACATCAACGTCATTTCAGCCTTTATTGTTATCGTTTGATAAAATTCACTATATAACCGTAAAAGCATTTTTCCGGTTATGGAACGATATGGAAGCGACAGTTGATGATTTTCCCAAGGTATCTGCATTGGTAAGAAGTCAACTAAAATATGCGCTACGCGACGAAGCGACAAAACAACTTTATGAATTCGAAAAGGACATGTTGGAAGTTGAATATAAAGTTATTAGAGATAGGCAATTAAAAGAATTAGAACTCGGTGATGATCTATTAAGTAAAACGCCTGTCAGGTTAGTAATAAATAATCCATTATGTATATTCATTCGAAATAAAAATGTTTATATTAATTTTTTTTTTTGAAATAGAAATCTACGAGAACAATTATATACAGAATCTTATGAATTCGTTAAGCAACAACGTATTAAATGTCTGCTACTTGGTGATTGGTTCCCGTTAATAACACCAGCAAGTCTTTCAACAAACCAACAAAACTTAGGTAGAAGATCTATTTACAATAAAAAATGGAGATTTTATAGGCTTAGTCCAAATTTAAAATCTCTTCATTATAGTGATTTTTCAGAGAAAACTTTTATAAGAGATGGTGTTGAAGAGTTACCCGAAAGAAGTAAGTTCTTTTTTTTTTTTTTTTTTACAAATTTAAACGTTGTTTAAATTAATTCCGAATTTTGATTATTTTATTTTATACTACAATAAAAGTTGATTTAACTCTAGTAACAGATGTGATGACGGGCTTAACGCCACAAATATCAGGTTCACCGACGAGAAAATCTGTTGGCCTATCACAGGATCTAACATTCTCTTTAATGTCTGGACCTGATACTATACTAGCGGATTTTATGGCATCAGATTATACACAATTTTCAGAATGGACTGATGGATTGAACATGTTATTTGATAAAAATATTGGAAGCAAAGATACAGCAGAATTCATACAGATTCTGACAGAAATTGGAGTAAAGGTTAAATTGTTGGATTTGAGTGGTGAGAAAGTTGAAATACCACAAGGTGTTGAAGTACCTAGGGAATTACCTGTTGTTGATAATGGATTTTATTATGGTGACCCTTTTTCATAATATATGGTTCGATTTATTAGTGTAACAAATTAATTTATATATAAGTAGAAAATTTTAGTCCTCAGATTTGAAAATTAATTTACATTTCTTATTAATTTTTTATTACATAATTATTAGATATAATTATTATTGTATACATTTTTTAGTTTTAGTTTGTAATCTAAAATGATTTAGAGTTTATGGGATTATTATTATTGTATAACTATTTTTTTTTTTTTATCAAAAATCGAAACATTAATCAAAGGCGTGCAATTATGGTAATCTGAGCTTCTCATGATTAACTTCCATCTTTCTTCAATAAATATCAGTTACAATTTATTTCATTTTTTATAAATATGACTTATAATTAGTTTTTGCCAGAATGTTTATTAATAATTTCTGAAAAATCATAACCAACATTATTAAATTATATCTATGCGTACCGAAATCCAATCGGTATTAAGTAATGATAACACGTCAAATTTTACTGGCGAACTTAGCCCTTGAAAAATTGATTATTGGTATTGATTATCTGTGGTTTGGTTTTTTCATCTCCGCTAGGAATCTAGTCCTTAGCTTCTGGCGCGTATTTAATTTGTAAATTATAATTATTTTGTATATTGTTAAAAATCACAATTGTTTTTATTCAGATCAAAAGCAACACTGTTTTATTTTTAATGAATTGCTTTATTTGTCAAAAGTAGCTAATACATGTGAAAAAAATCTATTTATTGTAATGTTTAAAAATATTCCTCTATATGTTATATTGGTGTTAAATAAATGGTTAAATTCTAGAATATAAAATACAAATTTAAATGTTATGACGATAATATTATCATTTTTATTTTCTATAAATTATTGTTATTGTTATTAACAGCAAATGGATGTGTTAAAAGTGCTTTAGCAGTCGGTCGATCATCTTGATTTCTAATAAGAAAAAAAAAAATAAATCGTTAAATTTTTTTATTGCATTTTGAATAATAAATTTATATATCATCTAATAACGTACGATTCAAATGTTTTGCTCAAGAAATCCTGTGCCTCTTCGGAAATATCATCCGGAATTTTAGGCGCACAAGCTTGTAATCCAATCTATATTTACATAAGTCAATTAAAAAAAAATCCAATTTATATATAAAAATTTTATAACGTTAATAAATTGATACCTTAAACATTGCTTGCGTTTGGTTAAATTCTGGAAAAGGATGATCCCCAGTAAACATTTCAACAATCAAACATCCTAAACTCCATATATCAGCTTTACTTGT
>CAJVPY010002515.1:0-15976 GCA_910591965.1 Dentiscutata erythropus | reverse complement strand
TGCAATGTAAATAATTATGCAATCGATCCACCATTTGCGCCTAATGCATCGTTGATCCATTCTTAATCGTTACAATAGCTAAAATTAATATTCAAAATTTTATTAAAAAATTTAAATATTGAAAAAACTTCACAGGCAAATTTGTCTGTATTACAATTTAAGGGATAATTTATGAATTTATATTGCTTTATTATTATAGTGAAATTGCCTTTTTAAAAGTAGTTGTGAAACTAAGTATAAAAGATTAAGTATATTTAATAGTTATTATTTGTTTAATTCTACAACTTAAATTTTATAAGAAATTTTTTTTTTTAAATTTGGCAATCCTGTCTTTATTGTTACTAGAAGTATAAACTAGTATACAAATTGTCTAAGCAAAAAGCTTGCAATTAACTAAATGTTTTTGACTCTTTTATTTTTGCAATAAAGACTCACTTGGCTTCTCATAATGGTGTCTAAATGCGATCTGCTGTAGCAATAATTCACTCATCTCTGGTATTTAACTTGCTAGATAACTCACTGAAAAAATTACTAAAAGCTTATTGCTAGCTTTGTCAAAATTGCATTTTTCTTAATATTTTTTCTTCCTCAAAGAGAAAAAAAAATATAAAATAAATACAATGAAAAAAATGAAAAAGAAAAAACAAAGAAAAATAAAAAAATGAATACAAATACAAAAAGGAATATTAATTAATGATTTACCAGTCACTTGATGCATAATCATAGTATAATGTGATGCAGATCACTATGCAAATTATATAAACAGACAATGTGAAAATTTTTTGACAATTATTTAAAGAAAACTTTTTCATACTAAGTTAATCGACAAGATCAATTAATTAAAAATTGTAGAGCTTACTGAGGTGCATCTAATAGTGGTTAAATTATCAAAATCGGCCTAGTGGTTCGCGAGATATGCCAATGATTTTTAGCAATATCTTGTGAACTACTGTGCCGATTTTGATGATTTAACCACCATTAGATGCGCCTCAGTGAGCTCTACAACTTTCAATTAATCGACAGAATCGATTAACTTAGTACGAAAAAAAGTGTTCTTTGAATAATTATCAAAAAATCTCTATATTTTCTGTTTATATAATTTATAGTGATCTGTATCATGTTACACTATGATCATGCATCAGGTAACTGGCAAATCATCAATTAAAGAGAAAATGACAAAAAAAAAAACAAAAAGATAGCAAAAAATTTTATTTTTTAGCACTACTATTACTAAAAAAAATTATATAACAAATATAATATTTGTATATCTCTACTGTAAAGCTTCACCTTAATATTTAAATTTTTTGACTTAGTTGTCAGACTCCTAAATAACATAAGCAGCCAAACTTGGTATTATATGAAGCTGCATAGCCTGTAAACAAAGCAAACCAAATATGTAATCACAGCCTACCAGAACTATTCAGATTTGGAAAGTATAAATATACTAATCTTTTGAAGAGAGTAAACTGTTTTGCCTACTTTTGTAAGAAGTTTTGGAAGAGTGGCAAGAAGGCAAAGAAAAGAGGTGATACCACTTGTTTTGTTTGATAAAAGAGTATATTTTTTTATTAAAATTAACAGCAATCTACTCCTCTTACTTGAAGGCTAAGAGAACAAGTATCTATTCTTTTTAGTGAGTGATAAACTCTAAACTTGTTAGCAAGTAGCATATAAGAGCTATTTCTTAACAACAAGTGCTGTTTCTTGCAGTGAGTAATAAACTCTGAAACTATCAGCAGGTAACATATGAGAACTACCTCTAAACAATAGTTGCTGACTTATAGGCTTCTTTTATAACACTCAACTAGTGTAGACACTTGTGTTTTCTAAAAAGCTTTTAGATTTTTTGTAGAAAAATAATCGTTAAAAAGGATTGTATATTTATAAGATATTAAATATATTTTAAAAATTTATTAAATATATATTTGATTTAATTAAAACTCATAGTACATTCATATTTAATATTAGTATATATACAGTAAATCTTTTTTTTTTAATTAGACAAATTTATTTTTAGCATTAAAAAGTAGAATAGATGTAGTTTAAAATTCAAATATTAAATTAGTTTATTTTGAAATCAAACAATTTAATTAACTTTATATATTTAAATTTTAGACTCTAGATATAAACTATATATATGAATATTTGAGTATAACAAATTATGTATAGATTTATATTTAAATTATATAGCTGAAGACTACTTATTAGTTATATCTATCTATATAATTATAGTTTGTATATATTAATAAAGTAACTAGATTTAAAAGATTATTGCAAAGCTAGTAAAATATTTACTATATTATATAGACAGTTTTTAAGTTATAGTTAGAGATGTTTAAAAATACTAAAATACTATAAAAAATATAAATTTGTTTGTATATAAGTAATTTATATATATTATTTTAAAAAAATAAGTTATTTTATATATATACTTATTTTAAATTTGATTGGTTAATTTAAAGTAAAATATTAGTATCTTCTGGTAATAATTAAAAATAATCTATTGGTTTAAAAGAATAAAATATATAAATTTTATTATCTAAATAAATATTTTCAAATTTGATTGGTTAAAGTATTAAAATGTATTTAGAAAAAATATTTATATATATATAATTTCAAAAATATAATATATGGGACCCCCACAGCAAAAAGAGGAGATGCGCAAAAAAATTTGAAAATTTGTTCTTATGATAATTTTATTCTAATTAATCTGATTCTTCGAAATATTGAATTTTTTTAAAAAAAAATTTTTTGGCCGATCCTCTTATTTTACTATGAAGGTTTCATATATACTTATTTTATAGATCTAATATAGAACCAGACTATTTTTATGCAAATAAAATGAATTTGCATTTAGAGAATATATACTTAGAGAGAGTTTACTATATATATAAAATATCTGTAATTAAAAATTAACAATATATATATTTTAGAGAAAAAGAACATGTGTTATGAAAGTATGTATTAAGAATTTTGAAGTCCAATACTACATAAAGCTAGACATAATCAATCTTATTTTGGGCTAACTAATTAAAAGTATATTAAGCCAGAGAAAAAGATTAGACAAAAGAAATAAAATAGGTATTGAAATTGAAAAGCAAGAAATATATAAGAGTAACTCTCCTAGGTTCCTAGATGTCTAAGTTCTTATTCTTAGCACCAGGTTTAAAATTTAAAACCTTTTTTAAAAGTTTTTATAAAGTTTAATAAAGATAAGAGCAAAGTCTCACTTTAAATATTAAAAAAAAAAAAATTAAAGCTATTAGATATAAAAAATTAAATATAGTTTTGGTTTAACCAAATCTAAAAGTAGTATAAGACTATAAAGTTTTAATTTAAAAAGCTTATAGAGTTTAATAAATAAAATAGCTTTATATTAATTTTTTATAATATATAATGTTTTTAATAACTGGCTTTAGTTAAACAATTTTTATAATAATTTATAACAGTAAAAAATTTTAGCTTATTCTAATTAGTACTTAGCAAAATTAAACAAAACTTGATTTTTAAGTTTTTGAATAGTTAAGCATTTATTAGTTATACTAATTGGTATTAAATTATAGGTTCTTCTATATATCTCTGGCCTATTAGCCAATTAAAATAAATGGAGATCACATGATCCATTTTTCGGATTACTGTCTGATTGGACTGGCTTGTATAATCCAAAGCCTAACCTCACATTATGAACTTATAAGAAGATATTCACGATTTTGGGTCAAAATCCTGAACAATGGATCCCCAAAAGAACATAATACTGACAAAGTTAGCCAGCACTAGCCATAATACTGGCCAATTTAGTCGGTATTATGTTCTTTCAATAATCCATTGTTCGGGATTTTGACCCAAAATCGATATTCACATAATTGGCTAAAAAAATTTGAAGATATTTTTGTAAATATAGAGGTTTTTTCAAAGCTAAAAATGGCCTTTACAGTAAATTTTTTTAATAAAATGTTATATTTTCAAAAAGTGCTTTGACCTTAAGTTACCAGAACACCAAACTAAAAAAAATTTTTTTATTTAGAGCTAATACATATATCTGAAAATATATATTCTTGCATTACATATTTGGGAATGAGTCAATAGAAAAGAGCCAAATTTTTTCTAAGTAAAAGTTTTCTTGACTTTAAGCTTAAATATCTTGGCAATTATTTTATCTAATTTAATAAAAAATTTTTATTTTAATTCTATATAACTTAATTGATAATCCGCGAATCATCTGGACAAAATTACTAAATATGTATGACGCAGATTTACTAATTAAAAATTAGATTTTGAAATGTACAGATTTTGTAAATTCATACCAGTAATAAGTTTATATAATATATATCTGTATATTATTATTATAGTTTTGTCTAAAAATCAAACTAAATGTGAGTTTTACTAAACCCTAAACTAGTACTCAACACAATCCAACAAAAATTTAATATTTAAATATCAAATGATCATAAATCAGATCAGTTATATATACAACATACATATATTACTGATTTGATTTATGATCTAACTTGATCAAGCATTTTAAGTGTCAAGCTTTTGCTTGCTTGTGTTGCAGTACTATACTTATATTTTACTGAAGAATGTGCTTTTCTTTTACTACCCTTATAATTTACTAAAAAAGCGCCTTTCTTTTGTTAGCACTCAT
Source organism: Dentiscutata erythropus (assembly GCA_910591965.1). Taxonomy (NCBI): domain Eukaryota; kingdom Fungi; phylum Glomeromycota; class Glomeromycetes; order Diversisporales; family Gigasporaceae; genus Dentiscutata; species Dentiscutata erythropus. Next base: position 11,331 of record CAJVPY010002515.1, on the reverse strand, counting down.
TTTTTCCAAGAGACCTAGTTAATATAATATCTATTTCTTTCTAACTGCTGATTTCATTAAAAATATCCAAGCTACAAACTATAAGCCGGCAATTTAATAGATTCCTTTTAGTAGGTAATATTTGTGGATTTTGGCAACCTGGTTAAATAGTATTACGATTCTAAGTCGAATTAGGAAATAATATATGTAAGTTATCATTATGTGGTTTTCAAATTCGAGTTTTTAAAGTTGAATTTCTTTATCAAATTTTTTTGATCAATTGTATTATACACTTACAAGTTATATTTATAGGTATGCAATTGGATAATAGTAAACTTCAAGTATATGGAGTAACTCTTAAGTGCCGCAAAAAAATGAATAGGTTAGTATTTATTTTGAAATTGAGTCTAAAAAGGACTCTCAAAAGACAGTACAAGGATGGATAAGTAGGAATAAGGATGCTGATATTTTAGATTTTAGAATTGATTGGTATAGTTGGTAACTGTTAAGGGTAGTAGTATTCAGGTGCTTTTTTTTAAAAAAAAAAAACAAAAAAAATGCGAAAATGAGATTTTGACTTTGTAATTAATAAATATATATAATTATAATAACTTTTATTATTTGATTTAGAAACAAAGTTAAAATAGCATTCTTATAAATTTTGCTTTATTAAATTGTAATTCTCAATTAAATTTTATATTTTTACAAAAATTAAATAAAAAAAGATAAATTGATTATAATATAAAAAATTGCTATAGTTGTGCTTTTTTAAGCGCACACATTTAATATATTTAGAAAATTTTTTCGTTCTATAATTGCTTACCAGTATATGTGTCTCATGTGAATGTATTATTAAACTGTTCTAGTTTGCTTCCAAAATTTGGGTTTGATTTCATTATCATAATTTTAGTTGCAGTAGGTCGTTTATCAAAATCTCTATCCTTATATTTCATAATTAATTCAATATACACTAGTTCAAATAAAAAAATCACACTAGTTGAAACTATATTAATAGGCTGCCAAATAAGCTGAATTCATACTGGTTTTGTCAGCTATTAGTATTTTACCAATATTCAGCAGCCTATTAATATAGTTTCAACTAGTTTAAACTGATATTGATTTTTTGATTTGGACTGTGATAAAAATCAGGTCCTAAACACTAGGTCTTGATCCACAACAATTTTTGATTAGGATCACCATTAAACAGAATTCCATCAAACGTTCTTTGGCTGAAACCTTAGTCGCAATAACTCCAAGACGTAAATACCTAATGCTTGTATATACGGTAGAATTCTACAAATTAGTTTAATTTGGATCTCTATAGTACTAATATATTCAGAAAATTTTTTCATTTCATGTAGCTTACCAGTATACACAGTGTTGTTATATAGGTATTTGGCCGGCCAATAGCCAAATTTTTGAAAAATTTTTTTTGGCCGAAATGGCCAAAAGTTTATATAATAAAAGCTAGTAATATGATTGGCTAATATTACAAAATTAGAAATTTTTGATCAAAGTTTGGCCATTGGCTGGTTGGCTAGTTGGCCAGCCCAAAAAAATTGTTTGACTGCAAAAATTGCCAACACTAATCTTATTGGCTTCCAAGAATTGTTTTTGATTTTATTATCCAGATCTATTTAATCAAACCACCAAGTGATTATCAGTAAGTTGCTTATCAAAATCTCTATCCATATATTTCATAACTAATTCAATATAAGAATTGGGTCCTAAGTATTTAGGTCTTGATCCACGACAATTCCTGATTCAAGATTACTATTAAACAGAATTCCATCAAATATTCTTTGGCTAAAACTTTAGTCACAATAACTCCAAGACCCACCGAAATCTCAGGTTAGAATTCTACAAATTAGTTTAATTGGATCTCTACAGTTCTAATATATTTAGAAAATTTTTTTGTTTCATGTAGTTTACCAGTATATGTATCTTGTTGGGTTAATCTTATTGGCTTTCAAGAATCGGGTTTGATTTTATTATCTTCTTTCAATTCATTTATCAAAATCTCTATCCATATATTTCATAACTAATTCAATATAAGAATCGGGTTTTAAGCATTTAGGTCTTGATCTATAACAATTCTTGACACAAGATCACCATTAAGTGGAATTTCACCAAATGTTCTTTGCTGAAATCTTAGTTGCAATAACTCTGAGACCGTAAATATCTGATGGTTGAATATATGGTTCACCCACCAAAATCTCAGGTGTTATATACAGTAGAATTCCACAAATTTTTTTAGAAAGTTCAAAATCAGTAATGTATGTGCTATACAAATAAGTTGCAAAAAATTTTTGTTGTGTAAATCTCTGTGAGTGAATTTCTGCGAATGAACGGCTCAAGGTCCAAAGTTTATCATATAAACTGTTCAATTTATCTTTCCATTCCAATATGCGATATTGTACAAGATTTTGTTGTAGCGAACCTTTTCAATCTGCATAGCAATAATATAATTGCCATAATCATTTCTTGATATTCCGATACGAAAGATTTTTGTAAATTCCCAGATAAATTCTTGCTCATTTTCGTTTAAATGAATTTTAAGTACAACATCTACATATATCGAACCACGTTGCCCCATATATAGTTGCAAATTCTCCTTTTCCCTATTCCTTGATATCTTTGAACTCATTATATTTAATCCAAGATAATTTAATTCTTTCATTATCTGTATGAAGGTAACTTTAATTAATTGCAAATATTGAACTTTTGTCTTGATAGCAATCAAATATTAAATTACCAAAATCCAATAAAGTTAGAGTAAAGCTTTATCACATATAATTCGAATCTAAAAAAAAAAAAAATTAGCATAGTGTTTTTAAAAGTGCATATGCAAAGACCATTAACTTAGTTTCAAACATAGCGTATTGGTTTTGCATAATATATTCGTTAGTGTCTTTTTGCTTTCTAACCCATGATTAATGCTTCTAAGTAGCTAGTGTATTAATACATTTGCTAATTATTTTTCTGTAGTTAGCAACCTTTTAATTCTTCTAAAAGCCTAAACATATCTAAATAGTCTGAAACAATGACTATAAAAATGAGGCTTAGATATATGACAACTACATGATATAAATAATTTAAATACTTAAAAATCTTATACTTGCATAGCACAACGTAGGTACTGTGCTCTTGAAGCATAGCATATGCCTAAAAATAAGGAACCTCTGTAAGTTTTTATTATAAAATAAGCTAAGAACTATGAGTTATTAATTACCAAATAATCTAATTAATATTGGATTTATCATAGTAAATGCCGCATGCTTACAAAGTAAAGATTACCAAAAAAAAAAAATACTTAACAATCTTATAATTGAAAGCTTATGGTTTCACTCTATTATTTGTGCTACTGTAATACCATATTTGTATAAAAATTTTGTAACTTTACATATAACCTGAAAATTTCAATTCGGGCCTTGTCTATATATGATCTTCATTACATTTTTGTCCAGATGACTGGCGGATTATCAATTAAAATTAAAATAAAAATATTTTTAGCAAATTTGATTAATTAGTTGTTGAGATATTTTAATTTAAAAATTAAAAAAATTTCATTAAAAATGATTTGTCCCTTTTCTATTGACTCCTCCTATTTATTAACATATTTATTTACACTTTTTACTAGTTCAAACCCGAATTCAATCTTTATTTTTAATTAAAATGATTCTAACTCTATTTCCAATTTTAACTTCAAATAAAATTTAGCTAGTAATAGCATAAAATCTATATAGGTAATATCAAGAGAAAATGAGATATTGGTTTATCATTAATTATTTAAATAAATAATCAATGATAAACTAATATTTCATTTTCTCTTAGTATCACTCATATAATCCAAGCAATATACTAGCCAGCATGACACCTATGATACCTGAAACATGCAGACCAAGCACACCCAAGCTAGTAAGAGAAAAACTATTCAAATCATTAAAGACTATTGTTAGATTGTAAGATTATAATTGTTAGACAAACTTCAAATTTCTGTGCTGATGAAATGTAAAACCTAAATAATGAAACTGACAAAAAGTGACAAACTAGTAAAAGATGACAAAATGGCAAAAGGTGATGAAACTGACAAAACAGCAAAAGGTGATGAAACTGCAAAGAGTGATAAAACTAATAAAAGATAAGAATATAGATAAACATTAATATTGAAGATAATATAAATAAAAAAATAAATAAACAAAAACAACTTGATACTTAGATTGTAGAATTATAGTTGTTAAGTGAAACTTCGAATTTTTGTGCTAACAAAACATAAAATCTAAATAATGAAAGGTGACAAAATAGTAAAAGATGATGAAATGGTAAAAGATAATGAAACCAACAAAATAGTGAAAGATAATGAAACTGATAAAACTGCAAAGGGTGATAAAACTAGTAAAAGACAAAGATATAAATAAATATTAAAATTGAAAATAAATGTGAATAAAAAAAAATAAATAAATAAAAACTTGATACTTAGATTGTAGAATTATAGTTGTTAGATGAAACTTCAAATTTCCATGCTGATGAAATGCAAAACCTAATAATAAAAGGTGACAAACTAGTAAAATAGTGAAAGGTGATGAAACTGACAACATGGCAAAAGGTGGTAAAACTAATAAAACTGCAAAGGGTGATAAAGCTAAGAATAAAAAAAAAATAAATAAACAAAAACGATTTGATATTTAGATTGTAGAATTATAGTTGATAGATGAAACTTCGAATTTTCATGCTAACAAAATGTGAAATCTAAATAATTAAAAGTGACAAACTGGTAAAAGATAATAAAATACAGTCTCAGATATTACCAAATAAAGAAATCAGCCTATTACTAATAAAAGACTATTCTAGAATTAAAAAACATAGTATTTTTATCTTTTTAAAAAAATTCATTTAATAATAAATCTTCGAATTAATTTTAATATAGATTGTCCTGTAACTATATAGTCCAGGAATCCTGCATGATCCCGGGAGCTTTAAAAGGCAGTTGTTTACCAAATACAAAGATAAAAGATGATTGAGTGTAAATTTAGCCCTAAAGATCATCATAGATCAAAATAAACTTAAATGGAAATGTCTAGAATTTTCTAATTGTACAAAAAAAGATATGATCTGTATCATCCAAATTTGGTAATATTCGAGACTGAAATAGCAAAAGGTGATGAAACCAACAAAATAGCAAAAGGTAATAAAACTGACAAAACTGCAAAGGATGATAAAACTAGTAAAAAACAAAGATATAGATAAATGTTAAAATTAAAGATAAATGTAAATAAAAAAAAATAAATAAACAAAAACTTGATACTTAGATTGTAGGATTATAGTTGTTAGACGAAACTTCAAATTTTCATACTGACAAAATGCAAAACCTAAATAATGAAAGATGACAAACTGGTAAAAGATAACAAAATGGTGAAGAGTAATAAAACTAATAAAATAGCAAAAGGTGATGAAACTAACAAAACTGCAAAGAGTGATAAAACTAATAAAAGATAAGGATATAGATAAACATTAAAATTGAAGATAATGTGAATAAAAAAAAATAAACAAAAACAACTTGATACTTACTTTGTGTTATTCTATAAATACTATAACCTTATTTTAACTAGTATAACAACTTTAGTGTTTTCCAATAAAAATAAACTAAAATATTTTGTTAGTTTACATGTAATTTCGAATACTAATCTTAGTAGAAACACTAGGGTTTTGCTTTTCTTATTAGCTTCCAAAAATTGTTTTTTGATTTCATTATCATATATTCATCTAACTAGTGAGTAATTATTTTAATAATTTCAGTTGCAATAGATCATTTGTTAAAATCTTTATTCATAACTTCATAGCTAATTTAATATAACACATTTAAGTTTTAATAATTTTTAAACAATCACCATTAAATGAATTCTATCAATTACTCTTTGTCTAGTAGAAATCACATTTGCTATAACTTCAAAACTGTAAATATCTAATGCTTGACAATACAGTTAACCCACTAAAACCTCTGGTGCTATATATGGCAAAATTTTATAAAATTTCTTTTCTTTACTTTTTTAGAAGCCCAAGAGAGTTTGTTTAGTTTCGTTTTTCACTATTATGTGAAAAAAGTTTTATCTAACAACTATATGCGAGATAATATCAGCAGAGTTTGATAACATAAATAAATATCTTATGTTCATTTTTTTCACTTCAATTCTACTAACATTTGCCCCTGCTATTTTTTGGCAATGCATTAAGTTAGAAAAGATTAACCAAAAGTTAAACAACAAATATAAGGAAAAAGACTATAAAACCTTGGAGACAACAAATTAAACCAAGACACTTGCTAAGGTGCTTACTAAAAGTAAAATCACTTAATCTAAAACTCTAAAGATAACAGTAAGATGACTAGTGCAAAAAAAAAATAACAAAAGATGTAATGATGACTCCAAAATGAAGTTAATAGAGGATGAAAGAAAAATAAAAAAGTAAAATACAACCAAACCCGAAATTAAAAAAAAGTGAAAGCGAAAAAATAATGATAAAAACAGACCTTGATTATTTAATAATAGATAGGGCTCCATGTGTGATCACATAATTGTACAAATATAGTAATGCAAGGTAAGATTATTTGACCTGACATCAATAATCGAATTAAAACATGAATCTTAGTCATGTAATTTTGTTGTTTTTTAATTGGTTAGAGAGGCCAGAGATATATAAGTTATATATCTTTGACCAGAAATATATAGAAAAATTCTTAAATTATATAGTATCAAATATAAATTGTATTTTTGAAGTTTAAGATAGATTAGTTTTAAAAATTGATTTTATATTTGATATAATTTAAAATTTGATTTATATAATTTAATAGATACTCAACTTTTCAAAACTCAAAAATCAAGTTTTTGTTTGATTTTACTAAGTGCTAATTCTAATATTGTCTAAATATACTTTATAATTTTTTACTAATTTATTAAAATATAATAAAATATAATAATAATTATTATTATTTGTCTCTGAAAAACATATTGTATTAACTTCTCTACTTAGAAAAAAATACTTCTAATTCTTTTAAACCTATCTTCTGCTTAATCTTTTCCAGGTCTAAATATCTATTTATTTATAACTGTCATATAATCTTCTAGATTAACTATATTTGATTTAAATACTTGTTTATCTGCTAGACTTGCCAACTATAAATTCAATACTTGATTCACTATATGGATTCAATATAGTACCTAGATAAGCTTTAACTACTTTAATAAGTTTAGATCACAAATAAATAATTAATCTGAGCTTTTATTCTTGTATATGGTTTATATTTATTCATTTGTATATAAATTAAGTTTTCATTTAATATTACTATATAATTACTAATAAAGATATAAACAAGACCTTATCTTTAATATATAAAAAATAAAAAATAAAATAATTATTTGCCTTTCTAATTAAATTATTTGGAATACTATATTCCAAAAATATATTAAATAATTAAAATTAAAAATTCTAAATAAAATTATAAAACAATTTTTTATACTTACTAGACCAAATTTTCCGACAAAAAGAAAAGCCTATTATCTATACTAGAAAGTTATCATAACTTGTAGTAAGGTGACAACAGGGTGGTTTTTTTAAAGGTTAACTTTTTCTTTTCTCAGAGGACTCCTTTATATATTTGATATACAAGCCAAAAGTATCAGTATACAAAATAACTAACAGAAGGTAATGCCTTTGTATATGAAATTTTGGTAAATAGGTAGAGATAATAGAAGTTTAAGCCTTCTATTGACAAAGCTAGCTATTATATAACAACTAGAAAATAGTAAATAACAGGTATCTTTTAAGCCACACCTTTTTTTTTTAGTTAAGCGGTTCCAATGATATCTTTTTTCTGCTTTTCTGTTTTTCTTTCTAAATTTTTCAAAAAAAGTGAAGATTTGGCTTACTTTCTCCAAAGATTGGTATTGTTTACTTTCCAAATTTAAACAAATTACTCTTACTATTTTTAGACATATGAAGTAGAATATAAACATGAGATTGCTTTGACAATAATACTTCTACACCATATGACAAACTAATCAGCACTTTGGTTAACAAACCAACCCAGACTAAATAGTATAGTTAGAGGATAATTCAAGTATAAGGCTTAGCTTTACAATAGAGATATATGAGATTTTTAAGTTTAATATATAATTTTTACAACTATGTTTAGCATGAGCTATAATAGTGCTTTTATAAATTGTTTTTTTTTTGCCTTTTTCTTTTTATTTCATTTGTTTTTTTTACTCATTTTTTTGTTGCTTAGGCAGTTTTTTTTTCTCTTCTTTTTTGTTTTATTCATTTTATTTTTTTAGTATTAGTATTATTTTTTTTTATAAGTTAGTTAAAAACTATAATTCCTTCTGCTTAGAAAGTTAGAAGAAGGTTTAGAAAAGAAAACAATCTTGATAGACTGTAAATACCATTCAGTGATATATTAAAATTCATTTGTAGAGTTTTTCGGTATGGAGATAAACTTTACTATAGCAGATTGAATATAGGTAACTTGGGCACTTTGGTATCACAATAAGCCAGATTAGTCAATACTTGTAATTTAGATAGACTTTATTTAGTCATAATTAATATTTTGCTAATTGAATTCTAATAAAATATTGGCAAGATTGCCAAATAATTAAAAAAAAATTATAAAACATATAAATAAACTTTTAATTTTTTTTAGAAAATAAAATTATATTTTTTTAAAAAGATTGCTATTTAAATACTATAAATTAAAGTTTTTTTAAATATTAAGTAAAAATATTTTAACAACCACCAAGTTTATTATTTAATTAGTGTTCAAAAACAGATTAAAAATCCTAGTTGAACTAGGATTAATCTGAATCCAAAATACAGATTGATCCAGGCCAATTTGATACCAATCTGACAGTTGATTTGAGGTTTGTCATATATATTGTAATACAATATACATGATAAATTGACATTATCTTATGCCAAATTCAAATATAATATATTTTGTATTACTAAGTGTGATAAAATTGAATTTGTCATATGACAAATTCAATTTTATTACACTTAGTAATTATATAAAGATATAACCTAAATTAGGCCCAATCTGGGCCCAATCTGAATTTTTTAAACCAAAACTAATCTGACAGTTAGGATTCACAAAAATCCAAATCTAATCTGATCTACATTTTTCAAACACTACATTTAATTTTAACTAGTAGCTATCAAAATATGTATTTTTTATTTAAAGTTTTAAAAAACTCGAAATTTTTTTTATTATTTAAACAAAGATATTTTAATTCTACCAAGTCAAATTTTATAAATCTATAAAATTCAAATAAAAAAATTTTTATTGAGTTTGGCTTAGTGATTAGCAAGATATTAGATATCTTTGTTCAAATTTTTTAAAAACTTAATGTCTATAAATAAAAGCTATACTAATTTTTTTTTATTCTTTGAGTAAAGATATCTTAATAACTATTAAGCCAAATTTAACTAACTTTTTTTTTATTTGAATTTTACAAAGCTGTAGGATTTAAATAAAAATTATTAAATTTAACTTAGAACTAATATTTTGAATTGAGCTAGCTTAATTAGGCTTACTCAATATTCCTATTGGCTCATTTAGTTTTTATACTATATAATATAAAAATATCATTTATTTGTATAATTTATATGATATTCTTGAACATAATATATATTATATAGCTTATGAAATCAAATAAGCCAATGGGGTGTAGGATAAGCCTAATTGAGCTAGCTCAATTAGAACACTATTAAGATATAGCTTTTACTTTATAGACATTAGATTTTTTTAAAAATTTAAAGATATCTTGCTAATTACTAAAACTAATTTAATAAAATTTTTTTATTTAGATTTTATAGGTTCTTAAAATTTAGATTAAAAGAAGTTTATTAAATTTGACTTGATAAGTATTGAAATATCTTTGTTTAAAGAATAAAAAAATTTAATATAGCTTATTTCTTTTTTTTTTTTTTAATTAAAGGAGACCTTCTTGGTTAACAATTTTTATTAAGTTGAATTCAGGCACTATACATTTAGATGAAGATACATATAGCTACACATGCACCTTTTGGGTGCCTAATTTAAGTAGTCCACCCGAAGGTTCTACACTATCTGCCGTACCTGCACCCCAACTAGGGGGGTACCTATTTAAACCCTTTGATCTTAACATATTTGACCTGACGCCCATCTTAACACGAGTGTAACTCACTATTCAAATGTAGGTTTTGCGACACCACTACATAAATAGCCAACTTAGGACACTTTACTATCCTCAAAGGTAAGCCCAACAGAGTGGTACATGTCCTACACATGCATTCACCTGCATGTTCTGTAATATCTTCCTAGTTAATACCTGTTGTGCTGCTGATACTGAGTCTGTATCTCAAACTACCCTTTAAGGCACTGCCATAACCCGATCCGTATCTCAAGCCACAACCTTCCTAATTAGTTTCCCATTATGTACTCATTGCCCTTAATGGTTTATAACAACCCAAGTACCCACACTTGGAACCGTCTCCTTATCCGGATTCTTTATCAGTCCCTCCCTTACTTCCAGCCAGCAACCCAGAAAGGTTGATCTGCCCAGGCTTTAGGTACTTGAAGGACGCCCTCCTCTTGGTTCATACTTTCAGAGCGTATACCCTTTTTTTCTGGTGTGACAACCCGGTGGTTCGGCTAGTGTGTCCTTTGCCATAGGACCTAGTGACTTGGTTCTCTGATCTCGGGCCCCAGTTCTAATTCAGCCTCTTGTGATACTATTAAAGATCACTGTTACATCCAGATTCAGGACTTCCCAAATGAGTTTTCGGTTATGCTGGTTTCTCGGATTTATTGCACCAAAGCTCTTATTACAAGATGGTGTGACCGAAGTTACAGATTAGTTCTAGATCCAACTGATAAGCATAGCCATTAACCGAATACAAGGAACACAGACCTATTTTTCAAATATCATCGCCAGTGGGATTTGAACTTTAGACCTGCTACTTGGAGAGGGTGATGACTAGACCACTACACTAAGTCGCCACACCTCTTTAATATGGCTTCTATTTTGATAGATATTTGAAGTTTTTTAAGATTTTGAATAAAGATATCTCAGCAACTACCAAACAAATTAAATAAACTTTTTTTTCTAAAAATATATAAAATTTAAATAAAAAAAGTTTGTTAAATTTAACTTGTAGTTATTAAGATATTTTTGTTTAAAGTTCAAAAAAACTTGAGTATAAATAGCAAATTTAAAATACAAATAATTATTTTTTGGAGATTTTATCCCTTAAATTGTTTTGCAGCCAAATTTGTCTGCAAACTTTTTTAAATTTTAAAATTTTTTAATAAAATTTTAA